>JAXGGA010003481.1:0-101886 GCA_038373865.1 Uloborus plumipes | reverse complement strand
GCTAAGTCCAGCGCCTCCCCCTCCCCCAATTTGACGAAGAAAACTATAAATGGAATCTCCCAATCGCCCGGCCGCGCAAAGAGAAGCAGCAGTTTTTTTGGCAAAGGAGAACCAAGACAGGAAGTATCTGACGCACCCCCAATTTATGACCGCAGAAGAATTCAGACTCCTCCCACGCGGGGAATAAAAAGGTCACGGTTGCAACGAAAAGCTGCGATGAGCCACGATGGAATCAATTAAGGAGGGAAAAAGCAGCTAAAAAGAAGAGAAAGGGGGATCTGGCAAGGGAGGTGAAGGAAAGAAGTAAAGTGAAGCCAAACGACACACAAGAACAGATATAAGGATCTGCACCACAGATTGCGAGGAGATTTTTTAGAGATTTTTCAGAACCAGTCGATTTTGTGAACGGATATGGGGCCGGTTTTGTGTGTCTCTGGATATTAGAATTTTGAGCACCAATTCCGGTACCCAATCATCCGGGGTGATGGACAGCATCAACCACCTAAAGAGATAATATGTACAAGGATGAAGGAGATTAAGACAGAAATGTATTAAATAACCAACTTGAATAAACCTGGGTAACCCCATGTGGTGAGTTTTTTTTTTTTTTTATGATGGATTCTTGCATTTTCTGAACGCTTGGTCCGATGCACCAACTGTGGTGTAGTGCATTAAAAAGTTAATTAAATGTAATAATCATCCTATAACTTCAATAATTTACCTCCTAACATAATTTAAAAACATAATTAAAAACAAAACTGAAATTCCCAAGTAATTATTTCTGCTGAAAGAAAAAGATAAATATCCTGCTGAAAAGGAAAAATAGCTTTGAGCATTGCTCCAATTCTTAAAGAAACAACCTCATCTGGGATGCAGTGAGCAAGGAACAGTTAAATTTTGAAAATGATTACATTAGGCCGCGTGATCGTTAGTGCTTAAAACAAAATCTACAAAACATTATTACAAGGCTAGAAGAAAACAGCTTATAAAGTTAATTTATCAAACAGGAAAAATTGCTCACTTGGGCATTCCGCAATTAAACATGACACAAAAAGAAACATTGCATTGGAGTGAAATACCCAAAAGCGCGGCGTTCAGAAAATGCAAGAATCCATCATAAAAAAAAAACAAACTCACCACATGGGGTTACCCAGGTTTATTCAAGTTGGTTATTTAATACATTTCTGTCTTAATCTCCTTCATCCTTGTACATATTATCTCTTTAGGTGGTTGATGCTGTCCATCACCCCGGATGATTGGGTACCGGAATTGGTGCTCAAAATTCTAATATCCAGAGACACACAAAACCGGCCCCATATCCGTTCACAAAATCGACTGGTTCTGAAAAATCTCTAAAAAATCTCCTCGCAATCTGTGGTGCAGATCCTTATATCTGTTCTTGTGTGTCGTTTGGCTTCACTTTACTTCTTTCCTTCACCTCCCTTGCCAGATCCCCCTTTCTCTTCTTTTTAGCTGCTTTTTCCCTCCTTAATTGATTCCATCGTGGCTCATCGCAGCTTTTCGTTGCAACCGTGACCTTTTTCTTCCCCGCGTGGGAGGAGTCTGAATTCTTCTGCGGTCATAAATTGGGGGTGCGTCAGATACTTCCTGTCTTGGTTCTCCTTTGCCAAAAAAACTGCTGCTTCTCTTTGCGCGGCCGGGCGATTGGGAGATTCCATTTATAGTTTTCTTCGTCAAATTGGGGGAGGGGGAGGCGCTGGACTTAGCGATTTTTCGTAGAGTGTTCATTGAAGTTTCATTACGTTATGTATCCACCACAGTAATGGCATGCGTTCCTTAAAAATATTAGTTTATAATCATAGTAGGACAATCTTTTTAGAAAAATAAAAGAAAATTTGCTGATTAACTGTCCTTTTAAAATAAATAATAATAATTTTTAATATTTCTATTGTTTTATAGAGGAATACTAAACGAAAGTTGCAGCTTAAACTAACGAAATCAGATGTAGAGAAAACTTACCAGGTCTAGTCATTGTTAGAAAAAGAAGAAAATACTTTCCTCAGAAATAAAACTTTTTTCTATGATATCAAATGTAAAGAAGCATTTTTAGAAAAAATATGCATAATAATTCGGGAGACAAATTAAAAGCGCGATATATCCGAATGAGCGATATATCAAGGCGCGTTGTAACGAGGTGTTACTGTATTTTTAAAAAAATAAGTTTGGACATCAAAAACTGCCGAGGGCAGTCATTCAACAATGCCTCAAATATGTCGGGAGAATATTCAGGCTTACAGGCACGCATTAAGGAACATAGTCCAAGTGTGGTTTTCATTTCTTGTGCGAGCCATTCCTTAAACTTAATGGGAAATTTTGCTGCAGAAAGTTGTAGTTCTGCAGTTAAATATTTTATGTTTGCGTAACATATGTATAGCAATGACATTGATGCTTGCACTTTAGAAGATGAATTTCATCATTTTGTTATGTTTCTGAAAGAAAATGAGGACTCATTCAAAAGAACATTTGAAAATTCAGACAATTTAAGTCTCTCGTATTTATCAAGCTGCTAGAGGGATGTCTTTTGAAAATATTTTACAAATAATTTTTACAAAGACAGTTGAAAATATTTTTGACAATACCTATGTCAAATGCATCAGGTGAAAGATAGTTTTCTGTTTTAAAAAGAGTAAAAAAATATTTACGTAGTAAAATGGGAAAAGAGAGGCCTAACAACTTAGCCATACCGTATATTGAACAGGAACTGTTTAACCGCGTCGACACGGAAAACATAATTAATTATTTTGCTATGAAATCTAGACGAAAATTAAAATGAGGTATGTAAATAAAAAATATTGGTAAACTATTGTTTTTTTTCTCGGGGGGGGGGGGGATTCCACCCCTTTTTTTAGAGTGGCGTGGAGGGGCCCCCAAAACTTTTATACCGCTTGGGGCCCCCACTTCACTTGATCCGCCTCTGCCTCGCCTCCGTTAACAACGACGATTTTTCAAAGTTTTTATTTATTAACCGACTAGACAGCACGGGGGAAAATAGCACAAAGACAATGAAGAATCCACCCGGGAAGGCGATTCGAGTACTAATTTTGACGGTAGTGATTGGCGTGATCTTCCTACCCACCGAAAAAAGAGAAAGAAACGTTCAAAATTTTCCTTAAGAAAACTACGTAACCTCTCCTCCTCCTCCTTCTAACATTAAAAAAAAAAAAAAAAAACAGTGGCGTATGTATTATTTTGGAATCAACTAAGCTTACATCCGATCGAAGCTCTTTTTTTTTTTTTTTTTTTTGCAATTAAATTTCTTGATGGGGGCAGCAAGATCTTCAGTTTTTTCCGAGATGGAGCCCAATTCATCTTCCTTCAAGATTCTTCATCAAGAATTACTTTTTACTTACTTATTTTTTTAAGCGTAAAAAAGAAAGAATTCATAAAAACTAAAATACATTTAATATGGAGAAATTCCTTATGGGAAACTTATTACTTTGAAACAAAATAGATATTTAAAGTTACAAGTCTTAAAACACTTCTATTAAAATGTGTTAGATTGTGTCATAGGAAGGACGGAGGAAAATTTTCGAAATTGAAGTTGTAAAAACACACTATTTCCAGTTATTGGGAGAAGGAGGAAATGTGTGTAAGAGAAGAGGGATAAAACTGAGAGAGATTTTCAAAATTGAAGTAAAATATTATAACTTTTTTGATATAGATAGGAAAACAGAGAAGTGTTGGGTTCTCTTCAAAACTTTTATGAAATTAAAGTTAATTTAGGGCTATCTTTGGTGACGTTTAAAGAATTAGGAAGACTCGGAGGGATCTTCACTGCAATATTTCGGCACAGAAACACAACTCAGGACATGTTTGATAATGATAACGTCAAAGGGGAAGGAGAGGAGGTTCCCACCTGGTTTATTTATTTATTTATTTATTTTCTTAAACTGAAGTCCATTTTAAGTTTACCTTTAGGAAGGAAGAGTTTGAAAAGATCCTCTCCTGAAAGGTTTTCGAAGTTAAGAAACGCAATTTCAATGTTCTTTGGAGACGTTGTGACAAGGTATGATTAGGGATCTCCATCTGACATTTTTTAAAATTTAATTTTTGCGGCGTTGGTTTGGTACGTTGAGGAAATGGTGGTGATTCGGGAACTCTCCCCAGAAATGCTTCGAAATGTATGTCCTAAAAAACGCATTTATTTAGGTTTTCTTCAATGGCGTCAAGAGAAAAATCAGGGCTCAGGAGCTGCACCCAGAAATTTTACGCCAAGGAGAAGATTTAAAAATGCAATTTTAAACTAAATAGGCTGATAGGATAAAGGGAGGGGGATGCTCTCTCTCAGGTATTTTTCAAAACGGAAGGCTTAACAATGCACTTTTCATCCCTGAAATTCTGCAAAGATCCTCCTAAGAACGAGAGCCACTCAAAAGGAGAAAAATATCATTAGACACCGCCCCACCCCTCCTATGAATTTAATGGTGCAACTTTGCACTATGACCTTTGGTTAAAAAAAAAAAAGCATGTAAAAGTTCCAATATTTTCCAATTTTTTAAAAAAAATTTTAAGAAATTTAAATGAAAAATTAAAATTAATACTCTCACAATTTATTTGTTATTTATTCTGCACAGCAAAAAGGGTTTTACCATACATATCTCGTGAAATCTATATGATGAATTGGATTTGATTTCGTGCTCTATGTTCTGAAACAATCTGATCTGTACACTGCATAACTTCACCCCTGCTAAATATTCGATGTCTTTTAATCCCTCTAAAAAGGGTAGATGCGTTAACTAATGTACGACGCGAATTGGAAATAATACTTCTGAAATTTCTATTTTGTAACACTATAAAATAGAGTTTGGCAGTTTCTAATTTAAATAGTTTTGGCGGTTTTGTTAGTTTTCAAATGAAATTGAAAAATATAAACAAGAAAATTATGATTTAGATAGTAATAATATTTTTTCCTGCCAAAAACTGCATGAAAAGCGGTTGTTGTTGTTGTTGTTCAATTCAATATTTGGAGGCAACACATGGTTGCCCTGAAAGGGATTTGTGACAGAGTGAGCATGATCCTGTAGCCCACTTATAGCAGAAGGGGTGCACATCACAATATTACTTGTATGTTTGAAAATATGATTGGGATTTGTTATTGCATCCTGCCATCTCAGTAAGATAGTTTTTTAAACAATTCCCCTTTGGAAAGGTTTAAATAGTGTTTTTATCCTTTAATTCGGGGGGCGGGGGCAACCTTTTTAGGGAGAGTGCCACTATCTGGAGAGAAAAAACTCAGCGTGCCACATTGTATTTTTCCAACAAATTGATTTTTTCTTTTTAAAGTGAAAAATAGATTTTATGATGGCTGATTATGTAATTCTTACTCAAATGAAACATTTTTTCTCGTAAATCTGAGTAATTTAAATTTAAATGATAATAAAGATAAAACAGGTCCGAACTTAAGAGTTATCATTAGTAAACATTTTTATAGCTTCTGTCAGTTAGTTTATACTTAAAATAGAAACAAATAACATCAAACATTCTATTCTAAAATTTAAACAGTCTGTACTTAATGTGTTTATGAGACTGCATCTTTTCTACCAAGTCCTTAATTTTAGGATTAGTTTTTGAAAATCCTAAGAAATTTAACTGTTTTAAGTGCAATCAATTAATATTCAACGGTATTTCGATTTTTCTGCATTCATAACAAAAAATATTTGTTTAGAAGCGTATTTTTAACCAAATCTACAACAGCATCAGACGGCTAAAGTGTGTAAATGTGAAAAAAAAATTGTTGTTACAATTTTCCAAATTTCTATACAACGTGGGTGACTTTCTGTTGAAGTAAGCTCTTATATTTGATTACCAATGCAAGAGATCAGTACACAAAGGGTAACAAGTAGTCTTGCAGAGAAACAAATAAAAAATTTGAAAATATCAGCATTTTTTATGATCCTGAAAATCATCAAACCTAACACTGAATGAATACTTAAAAAATGTGTAAAATTTTCTCCATATACCATTGGAAAATTATTAAATTTCGGTTAATAATTTCAGTATTAACTTATAATGTTTTATTCTTTTTTCTCCACAGTAGAGAGAAAGAAACTGAAGTTTCATCATAAAAGAATCTAGATGGCCCCTACTTGTTTAAGAAACCTTTTTTTTGTACAAACTTAAATTT
This sequence comes from Uloborus plumipes, assembly GCA_038373865.1. Classification (NCBI taxonomy): domain Eukaryota; kingdom Metazoa; phylum Arthropoda; class Arachnida; order Araneae; family Uloboridae; genus Uloborus; species Uloborus plumipes. Next base: position 95,741 of record JAXGGA010003481.1, on the reverse strand, counting down.
AAATTACTTAAACGCAGGATATTAAGAAATGGTATAGCTAAATTAGTTCGCTATTCTCCATTTTTAAGTAGCAAGTCCTCATTGATTTCCTTCCAGATATTTTTAAAACACACTCCATAAAATTCTAAAATCTTATGACTATTTTCCCTTTGGATAACTATTGCACATTTTAATGAAGGAGTATCTTGCCATACTATCTTCTTGCTCCTGGGGAAAGTTCAAAAAACATTCAGAGCTCTAATTTGTAGTTTGTTAATACAGTTAACTCTACCGGGTCACCAACAGAGAAAAAGTCTCATTCTTTGGCAAGGAACTTGTGATAGATAATTCGATGACACTTTTGAAGTTTTTTTCCCAAATTAATTTCAAGTAATGCAACAAAAACAATTTAAGGGTCTTCATTTGTGCAACCATGCCAAATTTTGTCCAATCTAGTTTCTTAATTTTAGTTGCGGAGTTTTTTTTTTTTTTCAATTTCATCACCCGTAGCTGAAACTATTGCAGATCAAGAATCCATTCTGCAGCATCGAAAGTTTCATTCGTGTCAAGCACAAATATGCTTTACAAAGTATTGTCTGTCGCGTCACAGCTTCCGTTGGATGTCCGAAGCTAACGCAAAGTACTTTGCAATATTGTAGTTCAGACAATTTTTAAGCCAGCCTCCTGACACTTGATTGTCATAATATTATGACATTTATCAGTTTAAGGGTTTTAGTTTTTATCAATATTTTTGAGATCGGCATTTTTCCTCAATTTTGGATTTTTTTCAAAAGGTCTTCGCGTGCCACTGTTACTGGTCTGCCGTGCCACATTGTGGCACGCGTGCCGCGGTTGGCCACCACTGCTTTAATTTGTGGGAGAAAGGGGAAAGATTGTGTTCTAGTTCTGGGAGGGGTTTTAACCCCAAACTGTGAAAGTTTGGAGTTAAACCCACCCCCCTCCCCAACTGTGCCACTAAACATAACACATACATTTAAATTATACTTAAAAACTAGTTGACCCGGCAAGCGTTGTTTTGCCATATAAATAATTTCCTAGTAATTTCTAGTGTAGACAAAAAATAGCTTACTTATTGTAAGTATGTATGTATGTATGGTAGAATCTGTATATTGTATGTATGTAAGAATGTGGTATATGCGTGAAATAAGCATGGAGCACTGTGAACGATGAGGGAATATAAAAATAACAAAAGGCAAACATTATTTTTAAGTTATTATAATTTATTCCTTAAAATTATATATCATTAATTAAACAATTACGACAGTAACACTATTAAACAATATCAATCTCTTAATGCTATAGCGTGAACAATATTTTTTGTTAGTCCATCTTTAGCTAACACAAACAAACTGGATGGTTTACCCACTCGAGAGCAGACATCGTTTGACCTTGGGATTTGTTGATAGTCATTGCAAATGCCAATCTAATCGGAAACTGAATACGTTTGAATTGAATTGGCACATCTGTAGGTATAATAGGAATTCGTGGTATGAGTATATTTTCACCTCTGAACTTGCCATTTAAAATCCTGGCTTCGATCACGTTTTTCATTAATTTTTGAATGACTAATCGCGTACCGTTGCACAGCCGGGGCGGGTTCAAATTACGAAGCAAGATAATTGGAGATCCAACCTTTACTTTTTAAAAATTTGTGTCACTTTAATGGTCGTTCATACCCCCCCCCTCTCGCAGTGAAAAAAAAACTTTACACAGCAGATTTTGCCTAATAACTCAACACTCATGGTGTTTGATACATTTTATTTGTTTGCAATGATGTTTTTTGGTCACAACCAATATGAAAATCATAAAAAATAGTTACTTTAATTTTTAACATATATTTTATCTTCTTCAGAATTTTTGACTTTTAATTTTACCTTGAATTTGACGTAAATGCAAGGTATAAAATACAGAATTTTATAAAGGTACAAAAATTAACATAATATAATTGATAGTGTATATAATTTTTGAAAAAATAATATAAGTGCCGCAAATCAAAAACCATTTATTGCCACAATCGATTCAAAGCCCCCAAAAATGGCGCAAACGTCCATAAGAAAATTCTACAGCATCGAAGGACCCCATTGCCGATTTTAACAAAGATCCGACCAAAACTGTCATTTTGCACTATAAAAAAATATGGGGTAGATCCCCATGAGGTGATGTACCTGCATAAGGACATTATCATTAAAATCATTCAAAAAAAAAAAAAAAAAAAAAACCATGCAGCTGTTCGAAAAAATATTTGCGGGCCTGGATTCGATCTCATTCCATCAGGAACTTCAACCTGACGCGCATAACCACTTGACCATCGGGTCGCTCATCGAAGTAAGGATTTACAATAACACATATTGTTTTAAATGACATGAAATGTTAGTTTTTCGACCATAACTTTTTTTCTAGTGAACAAATATCGTCATATGAGTACATGCTATCTAAGTTACACCATCTCCTATTGATAAAAAAAAAAAAAAAAAAATCGTCCAAATCTGTTCAGTAGATCAGATGTTATGTGCGAACAAAAAAAAATTTAGAGGTGGATTACCCTAACATTTAGGGGGACGAAAAATAGATGTTGGCCGATTCTTATAGATACTGGATAAGTGAACAAAAAATTTCATCAAAATCGGTCAAGCCGTTTCGGAGGAGTATGGCAACGAAAACTGTGACACGAGAATTTTATATATTAGACTAGCTGACCCGGCAAACGTTGTTTTGCCATATAAATAATTTTCTAGTAATTTCTAGTGTAGACAAAAAATAGCTTACTTATTGTAAGTATGTATGTATGTATGGTAGAATCTGTATATTGTATGTATGTAAGAATGTGGTATATGCGTGAAATAAGCATGGAGCACTGTGAACGATGAGGGAATATAAAAATAACAAAAGGCAAACATTATTTTTAAGTTATTATAATTTATTCCTTAAAATTATATATCATTAATTAAACAATTACGACAGTAACACTATTAAACAATATCAATCTCTTAATGCTATAGCGTGAACAATATTTCTTTTTGTTAGTCCATCTTTAGCTAACAAAAACAAACTGGATGGTTTACCCAGTCGAGAGCATGCCACGTATAATTGTCAGTGTGAAAAACATGGTGTTCTCAAATCTAAGCCACAAACAGACATCGTTTGACCTTGGGATTTGTTGATAGTCATTGCAAATGCCAATCTAATCGGAAACTGAATACGTTTGAATTGAATTGGCACATCTGTAGGTATAATAGGAATCCGTGGTATGAGTATATTTTCACCTCTGAACTTGCCATTTAAAATCCTGGCTTCGATCACGTTTTTCATTAATTTTTGAATGACTAATCGCGTACCGTTGCACAGCCGGGGCGGGTTCAAATTACGAAGCAAGATAATTGGAGATCCAACCTTTATTTTTTAAAAATTTGTGTCACTTTAATGGTCGTTCATACCCCCCCCCCTCTCGCAGTGAAAAAAAACTTTACACAGCAGATTTTGCCTAATAACTCAACACTCATGGTGTTTGATACATTTTATTTGTTTGTAATGATGTTTTTTGGTCACAACCAATATGAAAATCACAAAAAATAGTTACTTTAATTTTTAACATATATTTATCTTCTTCAGAATTTTTGACTTTTAATTTTACCTTGAATTTGACGTAAATGCAAGGTATAAAATACAGAATTTTATAAAGGTACAAAAATTAACATAATATAATTGATAGTGTATATAATTTTTGAAAAAATAATATAAGTGCCGCAAATCAAAAACCATTTATTGCCACAATCGATTCAAAGCCCCCAAAAATGGCGCAAACGTCCATAAGAAAATTCTACAGCATCGAAGGACCCCATTGCCAATTTTAACAAAGATCCGACCAAAACTGTCATTTTGTACTATAAAAAAATATGGGGTAGATCCCCATGAGGGGATGTACCTGCATAAGGACATTACAATCATTAAAATCATTCAAAAAAAAAAAAAAAAAAAACATGCAGCTGTTCGAAAAAATCCTTGCGGGCCTGGATTCGATCTCATTCCATCAGGAACTTCAACCTGACGCGCATAACCACTTGACCATCGGGTCGCTCATTGAAGTAAGGATTTACGATAACACATATTGTTTTAAATGACATGAAATGTTAGTTTTTCGATCATAACTTTTTTTCTAGTGAACAAATATCGTCATATGAGTACATGGTACCTAAGTTACACCATCTCCTATCGATTAAAAAAAAATCGTCCAAATCGGTTCAGTAGATCAGATGTTATGTGCAAACAAAAAAAAATATAGGGGTGGACTACCCTAACATTTAGGGGGATGAAAAATAGATGTTGGCCGATTCTCATAGATACTGGATAAGCACAAAAAATTTCATCAAAATCGGTCAAGCCGTTTCGGAGGAGTATGGCAACGAAAACTGTGACACGAGAATTTTATATATTAGACTAGCTGACCCGGCAAACGTTGTTTTGCCATATAAATAATTTCCTAGTAATTTCTAGTGTAGACAAAAAATAGCTTACTTATTGTAAGTATGTATGTATGTATGGTAGAATGTGTATATTGTATGTATGTAAGAATGTGGTATATGCGTGAAATAAGCATGGAGCGCTGTGAACGATGAGGGAATATAAAAATAACAAAAGGCAAACATTATTTTTAAGTTATTATAATTTATTCCTTAAAATTATATATCATTAATTAAACAATTACGACAGTAACACTATTAAACAATATCAATCTCTTAATGCTATAGCGTGAACAATATTTTTTGTTAGTCCATCTTTAGCTAACACAAACAAACTGGATGGTTTACCCACTCGAGAGCATGCCACGTATAATTGTCCGTGTGAAAAACATGGTGTTCTCAAATCTAAGCCACAAACAGACATCGTTTGACCTTGGGATTTGTTGATAGTCATTGCAAATGCCAATCTAATCGGAAACTGAATACGTTTGAATTGAATTGGCACATCTGTAGGTATAATAGGAATCCGTGGTATGAGTATATTTTCACCTCTGAACTTGCCATTTAAAATCCTGGCTTCGATCACGTTTTTCATTAATTTTTGAATGACTAATCGCGTACCGTTGCACAGCCGGGGCGGGTTCAAATTACGAAGCAAGATAATTGGAGATCCAACCTTTATTTTTTAAAAATTTGTGTCACTTTAATGGTCGTTCATACCCCCCCCCCTCTCGCAGTGAAAAAAAACTTTACACAGCAGATTTTGCCTAATAACTCAACACTCATGGTGTTTGATACATTTTATTTGTTTGTAATGATGTTTTTTGGTCACAACCAATATGAAAATCACAAAAAATAGTTACTTTAATTTTTAACATATATTTATCTTCTTCAGAATTTTTGACTTTTAATTTTACCTTGAATTTGACGTAAATGCAAGGTATAAAATACAGAATTTTATAAAGGTACAAAAATTAACATAATATAATTGATAGTGTATATAATTTTTGAAAAAATAATATAAGTGCCGCAAATCAAAAACCATTTATTGCCACAATCGATTCAAAGCCCCCAAAAATGGCGCAAACGTCCATAAGAAAATTCTACAGCATCGAAGGACCCCATTGCCAATTTTAACAAAGATCCGACCAAAACTGTCATTTTGTACTATAAAAAAATATGGGGTAGATCCCATGAGGGGATGTACCTGCATAAGGACATTACAATCATTAAAATCATTCAAAAAAAAAAAAAAAAAAAAAACATGCAGCTGTTCGAAAAAATCCTTGCGGGCCTGGATTCGATCTCATTCCATCAGGAACTTCAACCTGACGCGCATAACCACTTGACCATCGGGTCGCTCATTGAAGTAAGGATTTACAATAACACATATTGTTTTAAATGACATGAAATGTTAGTTTTTCGACCATAACTTTTTTTCTAGTGAACAAATATCGTCATATGAGTACATGCTATCTAAGTTACACCATCTCCTATTGATAAAAAAAAAAAAAAAAAAATCGTCCAAATCTGTTCAGTAGATCAGATGTTATGTGCGAACAAAAAAAAATTTAGAGGTGGATTACCCTAACATTTAGGGGGACGAAAAATAGATGTTGGCCGATTCTTATAGATACTGGATAAGTGAACAAAAAATTTCATCAAAATCGGTCAAGCCGTTTCGGAGGAGTATGGCAACGAAAACTGTGACACGAGAATTTTATATATTAGACTAGCTGACCCGGCAAACGTTGTTTTGCCATATAAATAATTTTCTAGTAATTTCTAGTGTAGACAAAAAATAGCTTACTTATTGTAAGTATGTATGTATGTATGGTAGAATCTGTATATTGTATGTATGTAAGAATGTGGTATATGCGTGAAATAAGCATGGAGCACTGTGAACGATGAGGGAATATAAAAATAACAAAAGGCAAACATTATTTTTAAGTTATTATAATTTATTCCTTAAAATTATATATCATTAATTAAACAATTACGACAGTAACACTATTAAACAATATCAATCTCTTAATGCTATAGCGTGAACAATATTTCTTTTTGTTAGTCCATCTTTAGCTAACAAAAACAAACTGGATGGTTTACCCAGTCGAGAGCATGCCACGTATAATTGTCAGTGTGAAAAACATGGTGTTCTCAAATCTAAGCCACAAACAGACATCGTTTGACCTTGGGATTTGTTGATAGTCATTGCAAATGCCAATCTAATCGGAAACTGAATACGTTTGAATTGAATTGGCACATCTGTAGGTATAATAGGAAACCGTGGTATGAGTATATTTTCACCTCTGAACTTGCCATTTAAAATCCTGGCTTCGATCACGTTTTTCATTAATTTTTGAATGACTAATCGCGTACCGTTGCACAGCCGGGGCGGGTTCAAATTACGAAGCAAGATAATTGGAGATCCAACCTTTTTTTTAAAAAAATTGTGTCACTTTAATGGTCGTTCATACCGCCCCCCCCCCTCTCGCAGTGAAAAAAAACTTTACACAGCAGATTTTGCCTAATAACTCAACACTCATGGTGTTTGATACATTTTATTTGTTTGTAATGATGTTTTTTGGTCACAACCAATATGAAAATCACAATAATTAACATATATTTATCATCTTCAGAATTTTTGACTTTTAATTTTACCTTGAATTTGACGTAAATGCAAGGTATAAAATACAGAATTTTATAAAGGTACAATAATTAACATAATATATTTGATAGTGTATATAATTTTTGAAAAAATAATATAAGTGCCGCAAATCAAAAACCATTTATTGCCACAATCGATTCAAAGCCCCCAAAAATGGCGCAAACGTCCATAAGAAAATTCTACAGCATCGAAGGACCCCATTGCCAATTTTAACAAAGATCCGACGAAAACTCATTTTGTACTATAAAAAAATATGGGGTAGATCCCAATGAGGGGATGTACCTGCATAAGGACATTACAATCATTAAAATCATTCAAAAAAAAAAAAAAAAAAAAAAAAAAAAAAAAAAACAAATAAATAACCCGATGTTGGCCGATTCTCATAGATACTGGATAAGCACAAAAAATTTCATCAAAATCGGTCAAGCCGTTTCGGAGGAGTATGGCAACGAAAACTGTGACACGAGAATTTTATATATTAGATAAAACATTGAATGTAAAAAAAAGGAAAAAATACCTTTGAAATCTAAAAACGACCAATATCGCACTCCTATTTTTCTGCATCCACAGTAAATCACCATCGAACAAGAAGTTCTGTCAAGAACTAAACGAGCCTACTTTCCCGTACATCGACATCGGCATTGTAGCATCTGATCAATATTCTCTTGATTATCTGAAACTAAAAATTATGTCAAACATATCTTTATAGCACTTAAAGCTGATTTCTGAAAGCAAAATATACCCCTCTCATCAGATAAAATAGACACGTAAAAAGTAAATAAACGAGTCAATAAAGTTTTGTCGCACCTTTTAAAGAATGTAACAGTTATAGTTCTTCCGTAGAAAAATTCCACAATCGTTTTCAAAAGAAAAAAAAATAAATAAATAGAATAAAAGTACAAAGAACTTCAAAACACATTTTATCAAAGAAAGAAAAAAAACTTGTTCGTTAATAAAATGTCTTGAATTTCATTTTTAATCCGTTGCCAGTTGTTAAATATAAATAAGGAATAAAATGCTCTCGTGAATGAAAAATTTTTGTTAACAAAAAAAAATCGTCTGAAAAAAAAAATAATAATAATAAATTAAACAAACAAATAAATAAATAAACAAAAAATCGTCTGCCCAGTCAGTCATTTTTTCTGAGCCTGCATTTCCGCCATGTTTGCGGAGTCGGAGTCGGAATCAGAGTCCTCACAGAAGATTATTCAGAAAAGTACTTTACAATACATTATTTATCAAAACCATTTTCTTACAAACTTAGTTTGAAGGAAATCCGCCTTGAAGTTCAGAATCAACATTCAATTTAAATTTCTCCGTAGGCGCTCATGTTAAAATTTTTTCTGAACGGTTCATCATTGAACGAAAAATGGTTCAAATTGAAAAGTGAAATATAGGAATGAGCCTCTCCGAGATCTTTCGAACAAAAAAAAGTTTATTCAATTCGGACGGTTCTCTTAAAAGTTATTATGTGGGGAAAGGTTGTTTGAACGGTTCAATGTTGAACAAAAAAAAATGTTCAAATTGAAAAGTGAAATATGGGAATGAGTCTCTCCGAGATCTTTCGAACAAAAAAAGTTTATTCAATTCAGACGGTTCACTTAAAAGTTATAAGGTGGAGAAAGGTTGCTTGAACGGTTCAATGTTGAACGAAAAAATGTTCACATTGAAAATTTAAATACGGTAATGAAGTATCCTTGCCGAGATCTTTCGAACAAAAAAAAGTTTGTTTAACCCTGCTACTGTGTTCGGGTCCTTTTCGACCCAAAACAGATTTCATTTGCTTATAAATTTTCGAGTAACGTTGATATAACGTTGTAACTTCAAGAATTAATTCATTTTCATGTTATATTACACACATATTTTTTTTTGTTTTGATTGAAGCATAACCCTACTTGTCAAAAAAAAGTTTACTAATACTGTGTTCGGGTCCTTTTGGACCCATATGATTAAAAAGCATGTATCAGAGAAACAAAATCATTTTATGCTTGTTTATTTTATGCATAATTTATGAAACAATAAATAAAACATTTGTTCATTGTTTTTGTACGTTTTTTAAATATTTTTTAATGGTTATCTTCTGTTTTTCTTTCATTCATTTTTTTTCTTTCTGAATACCATTTCGTCCTTTCTATGAATTGAAATCAGTACCAGTGAAAATGTTTCAAGGTTAACTTTCATAGAACTGCAAACTCTGCAATTATGCCTATCTGAGGGGAATTCCCTTTTACCCTCTCTCTCCGCCGCTTCCCCCGCGCATATGATTCTGTACATAAATCTGTACATCTCATACAAATGTTGTACTGTTCGTATTTCCATTTTTAACACTTCTTTTTAAGCTTAAAAATTTCTAGTAAATTTCTTAAAGTGACAGCTTACATAATTTTGTTAGTTTTCTTTAGTACGAAAACTGGAATTGCAATAATATTTAAATTTTATTTATGTGTTTTCTCGGATTAAATATGTAAAATATAATACAAAAATTGAGTGATTTATGTTTGGAAGTCTCTAATAAAATCAAATATAACAATTAAACTTGAAAAAATTTAAAAAAAAGCGGTGTTAGGTAATAAATTACATATGTTGGGTCCATTTGGACCCGAACACAGTATACGTATGTTCGGGACGAACACAGCAGCCGGGTTAAATCGGACGGTTCACTCAAAAGTTATTAGGGGTGAGAGCTTGTTTGAACGGTTCAATGTTGAACGAAAAATTGTTCAAATCGAAAATGTAGATACGGGAATGAAGTACCCTTGAAAAGATCTTTCGAACAAAAAAAAGTTTGTTCAAATCGGACTGTTAACTAAAAAGTTAATATCGCGGGCCAGGTTGTTTGAACGGTTTAAAGTTGCACCAAAAATTGTTCAAATCGAAAAATCAAATATGGGAATGAGCTGTACTCGCCGAGATCTTTCCAACAAAAAAAAGTTTGTCCAAATCGGAATGTTCATTCAAAAGTCATTGGGGGGGACAGACAGACCGACAGACCGACAGACACACAAATTCCCCATCTCAATACCCTACTTTCAAATTTTTAATTTTTCGATATTTATTTCATTTTTTTGTTTCTTTTTGACTTTTTTTTACTTGGCGATATTTTTTTTACTTGGCGATATTTTTTTGGACTTGGCGATATTTTTTGGACTTGGCGACATTTTTTAGATGCATTATGCCAATTTTAATGCTTTTTTCGTCTCTTTTATTTTTAACGGGAAAGTAGGCTAAAAAAGAAAAGAAAAGTGTGAAACACTTACGGATAATCCGAATCGCCGCTAATCCGACCGCGGTTAATAGGGAGTTTACTGTATTACGGGCCCCTTAGCTCGGTGGACCCGATTTTTCTCTCCTTTTGCAAGTACATTGCAAAAAATGAACTGTTGTTTTTACAGATAGAACTGGCATCCGAGGTTCCAATTTAAAACCGTAAAATGTACTGTAAATAAACTGTAAAATTATCAATTTTAGTTTCTTACTCTAAAGCTAGAAATTTTAGTTTATTGACGTAAAATTTAACCGCATTATTCTGTAAAAGCAACAGTATAATACTGGCAGCAGAGGTTCCAGTTTGAAACTGTAAAATACACGGTTAATCTATACTATTAATATAAAGTTGTAGAGTTTGTTTGTTTGTTTGTTTGTTTGCTTGAACGCGCTAATCTCAGGAACTACTGGTTCTATTTGAAAAATTCCTTTTGTGTTGAATAGTCCATTTATCCAAGAAGGCTTTAGGCTATAGAAGTTATTATTTGAAGTTAAAATTCAACGTAAATAAAGCACAAATAAGGTAGACAGCAAATAGCTATTTCAAGGCTACATTGGAGCCCCTTCCTCAGTGCAAGAAGCTCAGCAAACAACATGAAAGCTGTAAGAGAACTGAGCGCGAAGCACGTGGGCCCCTCTATTTATAACAAATGGGCCAGTGCGCTTGAACTCACGATAGGAGCGGGAAACACCGACCAATCAGCGATCGACAGAAACAGCCAGGAGAGCGAAGAAAAGGGAAGACAGCAAAGGAAAGTAGGGGAAAGAAAAAAGCGCGGGAGAAAACACTAGAAGACGAAATTATAAAAATTGCTTCCAGATGTCAGGGAAAAATGGAACACTGGAAAAATCATTCACCAGAGAATGGGAATTTTTCCAAATATAGTAAGCTTCCCAAAAATCGAGGTCATAAACTGGCGAACATTTACAAAAAATTCTAGCCGAAGAAAAATCAAAGCAGTGAGCAGAAGTCCAACAATGCTGAGCAATGGAAGAGCGTGCTAGTTCTTTATGTTTAACATAATTTTGATGCTCTTTCAGACGGTTCTTCAGAGGCCGCTTAGTCTGACCTACATAGCTAAGTCCGCATTTGCAAGAGATGCTATAAGTGCCCCAGTTGCTTTGGCAATCAATTAGCCCGGGAGCTAACTGTTGGAAAACTGCAAATCGTGATAAGAAGATGCCACTTGGTGGGAATGTTGCTAATGGCTATACAATGAAATTAAGACCCAGAGGCACTTTCAAAAACCGTTTTAATCCAAGATGGCGGCGTTTTTCAAAATGGCGGCCTATGCTACTGCTTTTGCAATTTAACTCACACAAAAGAGGTTTTTATATCAAATTATATGTTTTTCAGGCCAAGGATTTCATTTAGTATGTTGAAAAAAAGCTAAATGTTCATTTTGATGTTTATTTTTTTATTTATTTTTAAGAATTATATTGTTTACGAGAACACTACATGTAGTATCCAAAATCTTTTAGAAAGTTAGCCAAATTGCGACCGAAGACAATAAACTGGGAAACCCGGTGCTGTGGTAACCTAACCATGCTCAAATTAGTCTCCTAAGAACTCCACACACATCTCCCAGCGGTGCTGCTATTGTTAGAAGCATTCCGAGAAGGCCCGTTTAGTCTGTGGAGTTAGCGACAAAAACAGCCGAAATATTTCACTTCCGGATACCAGTGTGAAATTTGGTACAGAGCTTATGTACATATATAAGAACAAAAAACCGCCGGGAGACACTTGATCAGGGGTCATGAACTCCCGTGATGACGTCATCAAGATGGCCGCTTTTACAGGTAAATACGTTCGTTTGATTGCTTAAAACTCCATGATAGATTGAAATACTGCAAAACACAAATGTATCATTTGAAAGCTCTTTGAAAGAGCTATTTGGAAAGATTTAATTTTTCTTTCTGAGGTCAAGGTCCCACCTGTAATGACGTCATCAAAATGGCCGCTTTTACAGGTAAATACGTTTGTTTAACTCCCCTTAAAACTCCATCATAGATTTAAATATTTCAAAATTCAAATATATCATCTGAAAGCACTTTAAAAGATCTATTTAGAAAGATTTAATTTTTCTTTTTGAGGTCAAGGGCCCACCTGTGATGACGTCATCAAAATGGCCGCTTTTACAGGTAAATGCGCTCATGTAACTATTAAAAACTCCATCATAGATTTAAATATTGCAAAATTGAAATATATCATCCGAAAGCGCTTTAAAAGAGCTATTTTATAGTGCTTGGTTTTATTTTCTAAGACAAATAGTTGAAAAGTTATAACAATTTTAAAATGAAAGTGTATAACACACGTATTTACCTGTGAAAGCAGCCATTTTTTGATGACGTCATCACAGGTGGGCCCTTGACCTTAGAAAGTAAAATTAAATCTTTCTAAATAGCTCTTTTAAAGAGCTTTCAGATGATACATTTGAGTTTTGCAATATTTGAATCTATGGTGGAGTTTAAGAGGGAGTTAAACAAACGTATTTACATATAAAAGCGGCCATTTTGATGACGTCATCACAGGTGGGCCCTTGACCTCAGTAAGAAAAATTAAATATTTTCTAAATAGATCTTTTAAAGCGCTTTCAGATGATATAGTTGAGTTTTGAAATATTTAAATCTATGATGGAGTTTTAGGGGGAGTTAAACTAATGTATTTACCTGTAAAAACGGCCATTTTGATGACGTCATTACAGGTGAGACCTTGACCTCAGAAAGAAAAATTAAACTTTTCTAAATAGCTCTTTTAAAGAGCTTTCAGATGATACATTTGAGTTTTGCAATACTTCAATCTATGATAGAGTTTTAAGCAGTTAAACAAACGTATTTACCTGTAAAAGCGGCCATTTTGATGACGTCATCATTGGTAGGCCCTTGACCTCAGAAAGAAAAATTAAATCTTTCTGAATAGATCTTTTAAAGCGCTTTTAGATTATATAGTTGAGTTTTGAAATATTTAAATCTATGATGGAGTTTTAGGGGGAGTTAAACAAACGTATTTACCTGTAAAAGCGGCCAGTTTGATGACGTCATCACAGGTGGGCCCTTGACCTTAGAAAGAAAAATTAAGTATTTCTAAATAGCTCTTTTAAAGAGCTTTCAGATGATATATTTGAGTTTTGCAATAGTTGAATCTATGATGGAGTTTTAGGGGGAGATAAATAAACGTATTTACCTGTAAGAGCGGCCATTTTGATGACGTCATCGCAGGTGGGCCCTTGACCTTAGAAAGAAAAATTACATTTTTCTAAATAGCTCTTTTAAAGATCTTTCAGATGATATATTTGAATTTTGCAATATTTAAATCTATGACGGAGTTTTAAGCAGTTAAACGAACGTATTTACATGTAAGAGCGGCCATTTGATGACGTCATCATAGGTGGGCCCTTGACCTCAGAAAAAAACATTAAACCTTTCCAAATAGATCTTTTAAAGAACTTTCAGATGATATAGTTGAGTTTTGAAATATTTAAATCTATGATGGAGTTTTAGGGGTAGTTAAACAAACGTATTTACCTGTAAAAGCGGCCATTTTGATGACGTCATTAAAGGTGGGACCTCGACCTCAGAAATAAAAATTAAATCTTTCCAAATAGCTCTTTCAAACAGCTTTCAAATGATACATTTGAGTTTTGCAGTATTTCTATCTATGATGGAGTTTTAAGCAAGTAAACGAACGTATTTACCTGTAAAAGCGGCCATCTTGATGACGTCATCACGGGAGTTCATGACCCCTGATCAAGTGTCTCCCGGCGGTTTTTTGTTCTTATATATGTACATAAGCTCTGTACCAAATTTCACACTGGTATCCGGAAGTAAAATATTTCGGCTGTTTTTGTCGCTAACTCCACAGACTAAACGGGCCTTCTCGGAATGCTTCTAACAATAGCAGCACCGCTGGGAGATGTGTGTGGAGTTCTTAGGAGACTAATTTGAGCATGTTTAGGTTACCACCGCACCAGGTTTCCCAGTTTATTTTCTTCGGTCGCAATTTGGCTAACTTTCTAAAAGATTTTGGATACTACATGTAGTCTTCTCGTAAACAATATAATTCTTAAAAATAAATAAAAAAATAAACATCAAAATGAACATTTAGCTTTTTTTCAACATACTAAATGAAATCCTTGGCCTGAAAAACATATAATTTGATATAAAAACCTCTTTTGTGTGAGTTAAATTGCAAAAGCAGTAGCATAGGCCGCCATTTTGAAAAACGCCGCCATCTTGGATTAAAACGGTTTTTGAAAGTGCCTCTGGGTCTTAATTTCATTGTATAGCCATTAGCAACATTCCTACCAAGTGGCATCTTCTTATCACGATTTGCAGTATTCCATTGATTTTTGACAGTTAGCTCCCGGACTAGATGGATGAAAACTATTGATATGGCTGGAGCAGCAAAACGACTGCGACGCTGCTGAGCTAATACCATTAATAGCCCGGGAGCTAACTGTCAAAAATCAATGGAATACTGCAAATCGTGATAAGAAGATGCCACTTGGTAGGAATGTTGCTAATGGCTATACAATGAAATTAAGACCCAGAGGCACTTTCAAAAACCGTTTTAATCCAAGATGGCGGCGTTTTTCAAAATGGCGGCCTATGCTACTGCTTTTGCAATTTAACTCACACAAAAGAGGTTTTTATATCAAATTATATGTTTTTCAGGCCAAGGATTTCATTTAGTATGTTGAAAAAAAGCTAAATGTTCATTTTGATGTTTATTTTTTTATTTATTTTTAAGAATTATATTGTTTACGAGAAGACTACATGTAGTATCCAAAATCTTTTAGAAAGTTAGCCAAATTGCGACCGAAGAAAATAAACTGGGAAACCTGGTGCGGTGGTAACCTAACCATGCTCAAATTAGTCTCCTAAGAACTCCACACACATCTCCCAGCGGTGCTGCTATTGTTAGAAGCATTCCGAGAAGGCCCGTTTAGTCTGTGGAGTTAGCGACAAAAACAGCCGAAATATTTCACTTCCGGATACCAGTGTGAAATTTGGTACAGAGCTTATGTACATATATAAGAACAAAAAACCGCCGGGAGACACTTGATCAGGGGTCATGAACTCCCGTGATGACGTCATCAAGATGGCCGCTTTTACAGGTAAATACGTTCGTTTAATTGCTTAAAACTCCATCATAGATGGAAATATTGCAAAACTCAAATGTATCATTTGAAAGATCTTTGATAGAGCTATTTGGAAAGATTTAATTTTTCTTTCTGAGGTCAAGGTCCCACCTTTGATGATGTCATCAAAATGGCCGCTTTTACAGGTAAATACGTTTGTTTAACTCCCTATAAAACTCCATCATAGATTTAAATATTTCAAAACTCAATTATATCATTTGAAAGCTCTTTCAAAGATCTATTTGGAAAGATTTAATGTTTCTTTCTGAGGTCAAGGGCCCACCTGTGATGACGTCATCAAATGGTCGCTCTTACATGTAAATACGTTCGTTTAACTGCTTAAAACTCCATCATAGATTGAAATATTGCAAAATTCAAATATATCATCTGAAAGCTCTTTAAAAGAGCTATTTAGAAATATGTAATTTTTCCTTCTAAGGTCAAGGGCCCACCTGTGATGACGTCATCAAAATGGCAGCTTTTACAGGTAAATACGTTTGTTTAACTCCCTCTAAAACTCCATCATAGATTAAATATTTCAAAACTCAAATATATCATCTGAAAGCTCTTTAAAAGAGCTATTTAAAAATATTTAATTTGTCTTTCTGAGGTCAAGGGCCCACTTATGATGACGTCATCAAAATGGCCGCTTTTACAGGTAAATACGTTTGTTTAACTCCCCCTAAAACTCCATCATAGATTTAAATATTTCAAAACTCAACTATATAATCTGAAAGCGCTTTAAAAGATCTATTTAGAAATATTTAATTTTTCTTTCTGAGGTCAAGGGCCCACCTGTGATGACGTCATCAAATGGTCGCTCTTACATGTAAATACGTTCGTTTAACTGCTTAAAACTCCATCATAGATTAAAATATTGCAAAATTCAAATATATCATCTGAAAGCTCTTTAAAAGAGCTATTTAATAAGATTTAATTTTTCTTTCTGAGGTCAAGGGCCCACTTATGATGACGTCATCAAAATGGCCGCTTTTACAGGTAAATACATTTGTTTAACTCCCCCTAAAACTCCATCATAGATTTAAATATTTTAAAACTCAACTATATCATCTGAAAGCGCATTAAAAGATCTATTTAGAAAATATTTAATTTTTCTTACTGAAGTCAAGGGCCCACCTGTGATGACGTCATCAAAATAGACGCTTTTACAGGTAAATACGTTCGTTTAACTCCCCCTGAAACTCCATCATAGATTTAAATATTTCAAAACTCAACTATATCATCTGAAAGCTCTTTAAAAGAGCTATTTAGAAACATTTAATTTTTCTTTCTAAAGTCAAGGGCCCACCTGTGATGACGTCATCAAAATGGCCGTAATTACAGGTAAATACGTTTGTTATACATTTTCAATTTAAAATGTTCATAACTTTTTAACTATTTGTCTTAGAAAATAAAACCAAGCCCAAAAAATAGCTCTTTTAAAGCGCTTTCGGATGATAGATTTCAGTTTTGCAATATTTAAATCTATGATGGAGTTTAAAACAGTTACATGAGCGCATTTACCTGTAAAAGCGGCCATTTTGATGACGTCATCACAGGTGGGCCCTTGACCTCAAAAAGAAAAATGAAATCTTTCTAAATAGATCTTTCAAAGCGCTTTCAGATGATAGATTTGAATTTTGAAATATTTCAATCTATGATGGAGTTTCAGGGGGAGTTAAACAAACGTATTTACCTGTAAAAGCGGCCATTTTGATGACGTCATTACAGGTGGAACCTTGACCTCAGAAAGAAAAATTAAATCTTTCCAAATAGCACTTTCAAAGAGTTTTCAAATGATACATTTGAGTTTTGCAATATTTCAATCTATAATGAAGTTTTAAGCAATTAAACGAACGTATTTACCTGTAAAAACGGCCATCTTGACGACGTCATCACGGGAGTTCATGACCCCTGATCAAGTGTCTCCCGGCGGTTTTTTGTTCTTATATATGTACATAAGCTCTGTACCAAATTTCACACTGGTATCCGGAAGTGAAATATTTCGGCTGTTTTTGTCGCTAACTCCACAGACTAAACGGGCCTTCTCGGAATGCTTCTAACAATAGCAGCACCGCTGGGAGATGTGTGTGGAGTTCTTAGGAGACTAATTTGAGCATGGTTAGGTTACCACCGCACCAGGTTTCCCAGTTTATTTTCTTCGGTCGCAATTTGGCTAACTTTCTAAAAGATTTTGGATACTACATGTAGTCTTCTCGTAAACAATATAATTCTTAAAAATAAATAAAAAAATAAACATCAAAATGAACATTTAGCTTTTTTTCAACATACTAAATGAAATCCTTGGCCTGAAAAACATATAATTTGATATAAAAACCTCTTTTGTGTGAGTTAAATTGCAAAAGCAGTAGAATAGGCCGCCATTTTGAAAAACGCCGCCATCTTGGATTAAAACGGTTTTTGAAAGTGCCTCTGGGTCTTAATTTCAATGTATAGCCCTAAACAACATTCCCACCAAGTGGCATCTTCTTATCACGATTTGCAGTTTTCCAACAGTTAGCTCCCGGGCTAGAATTGATTGCTCCAATTGCAATACTGGGGCATCTTTATATGCTACTCTTGCAAATGCGGACTATAGCTATGTAAGGTAGACTAAGCGGCCTCTGACACGAAAGAACCGTCTGAAGAGCACAACATCTCTAAAATTATGTCTAACCTTCTTCGTTAAACACTAAAGAACTTAGCACGCTCGTTCCATTGCTCAGCTCATTGTTGGAATTCTGCTCATGCGTTTGACTTTTTCTTTCGGGCTTATGAATTTTTTTTGTAAAATAGTTCACGCCAGCTTTATGATCTCACGCGAATTTTTGGTATGCATTATATACTATGTCGGTTATAAAAATTCCCATTCTGGGTGTTTGATGTTTTACTCTTGTGTTACCTTTTTGCCCTTCGACCTATGAGAAGCTCACAAATTTTTGACTAATTTAGTTTTCTTAGTGTTTTCTACCGCTGTTGTGGATACAAAATCTTGGGGGGTGCATTGGTCCCTTGGAACCCCCCCCCCCTGTCCTATAGGTCGCTGAAATTCGGATAATTTAGAGAATTTTTATTATTTTGATGTTTTAAAGCGAAAAGTTGAAAAAAACTTTTCTTTAAAACACTAAAGCCATTTTTACTCTTTTTTTCAAAAAAAAAAAAAAAAAAAAGAAAAAAAGTAACAGAATTATTTCAGATTAAAACATAAGTATACAAGACTAAAGCACCAGAGAATTGTTGACGCTCCATATGCGTCGCAGTGTTATTCGCAGTGCAGCTTTTAGTTCATTTTCTCGAAATTAGAGAAAAATAGCTTAGAATTCACTTATAGGAGGTGGCTGCTTTCGAATCCCACCATGCCCCCCCCCCTATCCTCAAAACTGCCAATATTTGGGTGGTTATGTATTTATTTATTTATTTGTAACATATAAATTTTATACATTATACTTTGCTTTGTTTTCGAAGTTTGGCATTAATTTTCTGGATGCTAACGTAGTACGAATAAAACCATCACGACTAGCTGCTCCACAAACAGATGATGATGCTTCTGTCACTAACCAAACTGCTCTTTCTACCGCTTGTGTGTAACATGGTAAATTCCACAACTTACTTTCAATTACCTCACCCGTTTCAGCCATTTTTTCAAGTTCCGCATTGGAAATATGTTTGATGAGCGGAGGGTCCATAAGGATACAGTTCTGCCATTCGATCAATTCCGTATAGTCGTTTGCTTGAAATTTGAGAGGTGGAATGACAAAATCACGAACAGTTCTATTAGTAAGAGCGCTGGCCTTCAGGATTCTTCTGTATCTTAATTTCCTCACACAAGATCCCGTGTTATTAATCATGGCAATTAGCAAGTTCTCTGGGTGATCATAAAAACTATTCCTTTGTACAACAGGGTCAACTACTAATTTCGGATCATTCTTTTTGCAGAAATTTCAAAGGTTTTGCGGGAGATCTAAATATATTTTGATTTCCAAAAAAAATTTTGCACAGACATTTGATGCCAATGAACACCTTTGCCCACCACAGGCAATAAAAAAAAACGCAAATGAATTTTTAAAAAAAATGTTTAAAAATGCCATTTTTTTACATTTTTTTGGCGAAACTTCAAGGGCCAAGCGGGGGGTCTAAATATATTTTGATTTCCAAAAAATTTTTTACACAAACATTCAATGCCAATACACAACTTTTCCCACCACAGGCGATTTCGATTTCAAAAAAAAGTTTAAAACGACCTCCCTAATATATATATATATATATATCACGCGCACAAGCTCACAACGTGCCATGGATATAAATAGTAAGTGTTTATTTTAATCAAAACATCTTAAGCAATACATCTTGCAGGAAAGCACTAGCCGCTCACATTTATAATAACTAACTTGTACTTGTGAAAGAAGAAGAGGGGATAAATACAAAGTAATCTTACGGTATAAAAGTCGTGTTTGATAGATGTAAAATAGAATGAATTTAATTGACACTTTAAATAAATTTTAATTCTTATTCTACCATAAACATTAATAAAGTCAAAAAAAAAAATGCCCGAATTAATCTTATATGAGCAATGCTCAAAACATCGATAGTAAAAAAATCGCAAGATACTAAATTTTCTCTAAAGACTTCTTGAAAAAAATAAATAGAATAAGGACTTAAAAAAGTTTTTTTTTTATGTCTGTTTCTTCTGTAAGTTTTGAAGGTTTGATCATTACTGGAGATATAAGCCGTTTATTTCTTTACTGAATGCAGAGAAAAAAAGAAACGACATTTAATTTCAAGATAATCTTTTCTACTCGAAAGAAGCTGGAATAGGTTTCAGAAGTATTTCCATTCACAGTCAGGTCCGCGAGATGTTTCCTCTGCAAATATTTCCCGCTCTTTTTCATTCGGGGATTTCCTTCGCGGACAATTTCTCGTTGAGCTGACCTTTTTTTGATAGAGTGATGCGATTTTTGTTAAACTTTTGTAGTGAAATGGAGTTTTTTCTCTGGTAGATATATGTAAGAAAACGATTATCGGTATTAAAAAAAACAACAACATATTTTAAGTGAAGTGAGATCATTGCTCATTTCCACTTCCCGCCTCGGCCATCGCCAAAATGAAACCATCGATCCTTTGAGGAACCCGTGCAGCAAAACGAACATTCAAACACGCCATGTTGGATGGCGTGTTTCCTTTAATATTCATAATGGAAATGGATTTTAAGATTGGTGTTCAGAGTTCAATTGAGTAGAACGAAATTATTCGTAGGAGGGATTTCAAAACATTAAATTTAAAATAATTAAATCCTAGTTTAAAAAGCTGAAAAATACGATTTTTGAGTTAAACCAACTGCCTTAAGTTGTAGGATAGTGCTGCTTAGAATAAATACTTAAAACTATCAAGCATGATATACTTTGTCCTATCATTAATACTAAAATTTAAACTATATTTTCATGATACTCTGTCTGATTTCCCTCTGATTTTAAAACTATTGAATATCCGCTTTTTTAGTTTACATGCACTTATAATACATCAACATATCATATAGTTTAGCCTTTAGTATCAATAATAGTATTAAGTATATTACTTTTATATTCGAAAAGAACGTGAATTTTATCTTATTCAGAGTTGCATACAAACAACTGAAACACTTATAATACATCAACATGCAATAATATAGTTTAGCCTTTAGTGTTAATAACAGTATTAAATATATTACTTTCATATTTGTAAAGAACGTAAATTTTATATTTTATTCAGAGATACATACATACAAACAAACAAACCCACATGTGAAACTAATAAAAACGTATTAAAAGAAACGACCCTGATTGCCGACCTCACATAAAAATGACCTTCACGGGTCAGAAAGCATCTTAAATTTAAATAGATTTCATTGTCTTCGAGAAGACACGAAAAAGAAAGATAATCCCTAATAGCAAGATTTTCTATTTGCAAATGCAGAATAAAGAGAGAAAATTGAAAATCTTTTTATAATCCTAATACTGTGACATTAATGACAAATATTTTAATTACAATCCAGTAGATACTAACAACAGACGGGCATTTTAAATCACTGAGTTTTCTTTCCTTGTCGGCCAACAATGACATCGGTTTCCAATCACGTAAAAAAGGTTTCGGCTGCATTTGCTAAACACCGTCGTAATTTGAGCTCTAAATAACGTGGGAGTTTCAATCATGTTACATCAGACGCGGAAAGTTGTTCTTTTTCTTTTTCTTTCAGTACTATTGTTTCAAATTTTCAAAAACCGTGAAAAATGTTTTAAAGGTTTTAATTAATGTTATGTTAATAAATGTCATCCGAAGATGCTACCTAGCCTAGAATACTCTGGATCAATTCTTCTTTCAAAAAAAAAAAAAAAAAAATCAAAGTCGGTTCATTCCTTTAAAGTACTTAAGTTCCACAGTCAGACACAGATACATACCCACGTCAAACTTATAACCTCCTTTCTTGTTGGGGCGGGGTTCAAAACAACTTTTTAGTTTTTTCAGTGCATTTATACGTAGGTTTGATTCACTTCTATTCATTTTAACCCAAAATTGAATCATTTGGTCTTCGCAAAATCTTAGTTATACGCCTTTCTCCTCTTTATCATTCGAGAATTTTTTCTCTTTAAGCTTTCACTGTTTCTACTGAGGGGAATTCCCTCCTTCAATAAAATTCAAACAAGGGGGGATGGAAATCTTTCGTCAAAACTCTAGCAACAACACATTTCATAAACGTAAGTCAATTGATAATATTCCAATCAATGCTCAAATTCACGAGCTTTAAATCCTTTACAGTTAATACGCCGCCAACTCGGTCATTCCATTCAAGGCATTTTCGTGCTTGTTCATCAGCCTGGAATAGGAAGCAACCGAGCTGGTGGCATATATTCTCTTATAGAAATTAAGCGTGCCGGACAACGGGTAGCTTGTGCTGAATTATCTTAACCCATTAATGCCTGACATTTTTTTCCAAAGATATTTGGTATAATCGTTACAAACGGTGTTTAATGGACAGGAAAAATAATTAAAAAAATATTACGTAAAAAATATTTTTTTTTTATTAGGGAAAGAAAAATCGTCCCTTAAAAGTGACGATAGACCCCAGAGGGTACATACTATTCTTGCTAAAAAAAAATTCTGCCTACGTTTTATATTTAAATACATTTGATAAGACATTTGATAAGAAGAAATAAAATCAGCAGTTAACATAGCATGGGAAGCTGGGAATCACTTTGAAAACTTTTTTTCTTGAGATTGTGAGTGATGTCATTTTTGATAAAGATCATATTAAGACTGCTACAGAACACACTTCACAAGGGTTATGTGCTGCAATCTGTTAATAACAAATTGAAACAATACCAAGGTGCTCATTAAACACGATTATTTGGTTGAAATGTTCATTTTGGAGAAATTCAGACCTTTTTTTTTGGACCGTCCCTAAAAAGGGACGCTAGGCATTAATGGGTCAATTACGAGAAGACGCAGCAATGGTACGGCACAAATCATAAATTTAAGGCAAAACTTGGGTGTTAAAAGTACATGAACGCCCCTAACAGGCCCGTCATTTATTGGGGGCAGGGGGGCAATCGCTCCCCCTGACTTTGGGAAACCAATGTATTGGCACCATAAGTAGGCGTGGATTTTGCCACTTTTTGTTAATTTTACATTGTGTATGCACCCTTTGCTCCCCCCCTGGAAAATTTCGAAATGACGTCCCTGGCCCCTAAGTCAGGGCTAAGTCAGGGCTAAGTCAAGGCAGGAATACATAAAAAAATTTTTGCCGGAATTTTTTTGAAAACATGTCACAATTTTTGTTGCAATTTATTAGTAGTGCAGTAAACTTTCTCTACAAAAAACGAACTGTTGTTTTTACAGTGTAATACTGGCAGCTGAGGTTCCAATTTGAAACTGTAAAACCGGCAATTTTACAGTTTCGTACTGTAAAGTTAGAAGTTTTAAAGTTTACTGCCGTAAAATTTAGCAATATTATACTGTAAAAACAACGGTAAAAGACTGACCGCCGATGTTCCAGTTTAAAACTGTAAAATGCACGGTAATAAACTGTAAAATAAGCAGTTTTACATTTTAATACTGTAAAATTAGTTACTTTACAGTGAATTATTGTAAAATTGTAAAATTTTAGTTTATTGCTATAAAAGTAGCTTCATTATACTGTAAAAACAACATTCATTTTTTACAGTGTATATAGTTCGCAGTCTATTGTGTTTTCTACTCTGATTGGTTCGAAAGAGCGGGTAAATGTAAAATAAACCCATAAACTCAAAAAACCCATAAACTTAAAAAATGTGACATTTTCTGGACTGAATTTTGGAAAAAAAGAAACTGGTTAAAGAGCATATATAAGAGTACTTTTAGGCCTTAGCACTATAGCTTCGAAAAATTCGATTGCGATTTTATAAATTTTGCGATAATATCATCTATGTTATTTTGTTGTATATTTGTTTGTTTGTTTCTTTACCACGCCAGAATTTTTTTTAATAAAATTCCATGATTTAACCTTCATTTTCAAACTTATCGTGTCGGCTATTGACGAAAAATAGATCCACTGTCTAATTTTTTTTTTCCTTTTTTTGTCAAAAAGAAACGTTTTTTTTTTTTTTTTTGTCTGGTTTTTATTACACATTACTTCAATGAATAAGCATCCAGAAATAAAAATTTCAGTGGCCTGGTTGGATAGAGCGTTGTGTTAGATACATGAAGATCACAAGTTTGATCCTGCTTTGGGTTGTCGTTTTTGGTTGATCGGGCTACTCTTGATCCAAATTTCAAAAAATATGCAACCTAAACTCCTTGAAGTTAAACCACAGTTTTCAATTACATTAAAACTGAAGAAGAAAATGTTTATTATAGCATAAATATTATTTTTAAAACGAGCTTTGTTTGGTTGTTTCAATAACTTTACACTTAGAACATGCAGAAGTATGGTTTAATTTCATTTTAATGTTAAATCAGCAAAAAGTAACACTTTTCTCTGTGCCTGTTTTTCGAAAAATTCCGTTAAAAAATAGATTTTTTTTTCTGAATTTCTGCTGTCAAACGCGAAACCTCCGCGCGGTCAACTAGTTTCCATTGTAATTTGTTAAGCAAAAATAAGCTAACTTCTGAAGTCGATGTGCTTTTGTTTATCGTAGTACTAGCTTATTACCGGGCGTTGAACAGGTGCTTATTAGATACATGGTAACTAAAACATGAATTATAATTGTTTTTGACTTATTTTAAGCTAAAAGGAAATAGGTGAACCTTAAATTGATAATTCATGGTTAATCGTAATCTTTTTTGCAAAATACTCCTATTTAAATGTGTTAAATTTTAACAATTTGTATGATTAAAGGCTAAACTTTATTACTCTATATGTTCAAAATTGGAAGAAAATGGTCATTTTGAGACAAAAAATTTGAAATTTGAGCTTTTTGGTTTTTTTTAATTTCAAAACTATGTAAATTCTAGTGCATCAAGGAACCTCTGTGCCAAGTTTGATGAAAATCCGACAAAAATTGGATTTGTATCAGAAACAAACATACAAACGTACATCCATTTATATATATATATATATATATATATATTAATTACCTAGGTATTTGAAATGGTTAATAAAAAAGTCAGGCTAAATGAAAGAAACATGATTAATTTCCAAAAAACAACAGAAAAAAGATAAATAAAACTTTTTTGGATTAATTTGTCAGGGGAGAAAAAAAAATAAATGAAGACATTTTCTTCTTCTCTTTGTCTGCGATCCAACTCACCGCATAAAAAATTAAAAACACAACTAAATCGAAAAAAAAGTTCTTTTTGGAAAATGAAGCGTTCAGAAAGCGTAATGGACCCGGTGATAAATTATGGAGGGAAGTTCGCTTTCTTTAACGCTTTGCATTTCCCGATGATTAAAGAAGAAAATCGTCTGCATTTCGAACGTTTTGTTCTAGAATAAAGGAGAACATTACAAAACGTGTCATGTGTGTGTGTGTGTGTGTGATACAAAGAAAACCCAAATGAATGTAATGAAACAAGACATTTTG
This sequence comes from Uloborus plumipes, assembly GCA_038373865.1. Taxonomy (NCBI): domain Eukaryota; kingdom Metazoa; phylum Arthropoda; class Arachnida; order Araneae; family Uloboridae; genus Uloborus; species Uloborus plumipes. The sequence goes on along the minus strand of JAXGGA010003481.1, from coordinate 70,180 downwards.
TCGTTAGTTATTCATCTAACATTGGGAACAACAAAAGTGTGTACCGGTTTTTGTTGAAATCCAGGCCAGGTATCGAAGTTGTGAGTAAAAAAAGAAAAACGAATTGGAAAGAAATTAAAAGCACGGTATTTTTTTTTCTGCTTGAAAAGTTTCATATTTTGATAAATAAAAAATAGATGCTGTAATTTTCTCTATGCAAACCATTATTTCGATTACTAGTTTTAATTAGAATCAGCTAATTAGAAGCATAAAAAACTAATTAATTTAGTTTCTGCATGATTCCGACCATTTTGATGAACATTTGAATATGAAAGAAAAAGGAATCGGGTAGAATGGGCTTAATTTCTACCCGATACAAAACGACCCGAAACAAAAACGTTGTTTTGTGTTTTCAAGCGAAAACACAAAACAACGTTTTGTTTTGTGTTTTCGCTTGAAAAGTTTTATATTATAATAAATAAAAAGTGGATGCTGTAATTGTCTCGATACAAACCATTATTTCGATTGCTAGTTTTATTTAGAATCTGATAATTAGAAGCATCAAAAAGCCATTTAATTTAGCTTCTGCATTTTGATGAACATTTGAAGACGCAGTTTTGGGTTCATTTATTTAATATCACTTTGTATAAGTGAGGGATCACTAACTCGTAAATTATAGTAGGGGAATGTGGGGCAAAGTGAAATAAATAAGACTTTTCTTTTGTTTCAAAATGTTCAGTGGAAATGTGTTCAAAAATTGTTGGACATAAAGCGTGAATGATTTATTTTGTAGTGCAATTATTGTTGGAATATTGTATTTCATTTTCGGTAATCATTTTGTACCTTAAAAAAAATGGAGTATTTTCACATCAAAAAAACCATGGAAAAAAGTAAAAAAATAAGATATTTTTGCAGTGACACATTTTTCATTGGATAATTATAATACTTTTCATTAAATTAATAACAAATACGCGATTAGATGAATTTATAATGAAAAACTAAACGAACAAATAAATAAATGAACAAATGAATAAATTAATGCGATAGAAAAAGAGAAATGGGGGAATTTCTGGCGTGGTAAAGAAAATGAGCAAGAAAAATAATATTTAGGATACACCTTGGTGGAATCATGTTTAGGACACTTTAATTCCGAAAAATTGCTCCAGTTGCCGGAATGTGCATTAACCCATAAATACCTAGCGTCCCTTTTTAGGAACGGTCCAAAAAAGGGGTCTAACTTTCCCAAAAATGAACATTTCAACCAAATAATAGTGTTCAATGAGCACCTTGGTATTCTTTCAATTCGTTATTAAGAGATTGCAGCACATAACCCTTGTGAAGTGTGTTCTGTAGCAGTTTTCATATGATCTTTACCAAAAATGACATCGTTCACAATCTCAAGAGAAAAAGCTAAGTTTTCAAAGTGATTCCCAGCTTCACAGTTTATGTTAATTGCTGATTTTATTTCTTCTTATAAAATGTCCTTTTAAATATTATATCGTAGGCAGGAAAAAAATTCAGTAAAAAAAGTATGTACCCTCTGGGGTCTATCGTAACTTTTGAAGGACGATTTTTCTTTCCTTAATAAACAAAATATTTTTTACACGATATTTTGGTTATTATTTTTCCTGTCTATTAAACATTGTTGTAACCAGTATACAAAATCTTCGGGGAAAAATGTCAGGCATTAATGGGTTAAAATGTGTTCTGAATGAGCTCTGTTAAAGAAAAGTGCACTGAAATACGCATCAAATCTGCTCAATGTGTTCCGCTTAGGATATTTGTCATATTATTAGTCTGTTTACTTAATCACTGTTATTAACACATTTGAGAACAGACTGGGATCACATTTGGGTCTTCCATGATCGCCTTCTTACAGGTAAATTGATTTGCACACTAACTCAAAACTGAGGAAATCAATGTAATGTGTGCAAATGCTTCTGAGGAACTTGTATCCATTGAAATGTATGTTTCCAACTGATCTTGAGTTACGTAGGATTCTACCTATTGTTTTTGTAAGACAACCAACTTTTTCTCTAATCCTCTACACTGTAAAAAATGAAGGTTGTTTTTACAGTATAATACAGCTAATTTTACAGTAATAAACTGTACAATTGCTCGTTTTACAGTACTGAACTAAAATTGCTAATTTTAGTTTATTACCTTGCATTTTACAGTTTTAAAATGGAACCTCTACTCTTATTATATTGTTGTTACTGCAATATAATGCAGCTAAATTTTACGGCAAGAAACTATAAAATTTCTAACTTTGCAGTAAGAAACTAAAATTGCTAGTTTTACAGTTTATTATTGTGCATATTATAGTTTTAAATTAGAACCTCGGCTGCCAGTATTATACAGTAAAAACAACAGTTCATTTTTTTGCAACGCGATAAATCTCCTTTCAACAGGCTATGTGCATACTGTACACTGTACAGTCCTCAGGAAGCTCGACGCAGCTAACATTCCAAAATTATCTCGAGGAAGCGAAAAAGATGTTCGAAAGTTAATCAAAGTGAAGGGGTCGACAAAAACAAACGTAATTTTCCCCCCTTTTCATTAAAATAGTTAGTTTTACTTCAGTTACCGGATTTCAAAGACTGCTAATATCATTTTTCCACCTTATTTTTGTCTAAAAAACAGGTAAAAGAATTTGAAGAAGGAGAACAAAATACCAGAAACTTCTCTTCTACTTCATAGAAAGGCTTTTTTTCAGTTCCATAAAGTAAACGTATGCCAGATTATGTTTTAATTAAAATTTTCCTTTGAGAAAATTTTGAACTTAGGAAAGAAAACAGTCAGATTAGTTTTCGATAGAATTTTTTTAAATTATATAAGAGCAAAAAACGTACTCTTTTTACACTGCAAGAAAAAAAAAAGTTTTTAAACTATAATGCAGCTACTTTTATGGTAATAAACTGTAAAAACTGCTAATTTTACAGTAATAAACAGTAAAATTACTAATTTTACAGTTTATTATCTTGCATTTTACAGTTTGAAACCGGAATCTTTGCTGCTAGTATTATACTGTTGTTTTTACAATATAATACAGCTAACTTTATGGTAATAAGCTGTAAAATTGCTAATTTAACAGTTTATTACTGTGAATTTTAGTTTTAAATGAAACCTCTGTTTAAAGTGCAAAAACAATGTAGTGCAAAAACAGTAGTTTATTTTTTGTAGTGTAGGTTTGACTTTTGTGAAATATCTTTTACCTAAGGTAAAATGAAAAAGTAAAAGAAAAAATATATACATATATATATATAAAAATATGTAGCTAAAAACCTGATAACAAAAGAGACAGAAAAATGATAATAATTATAAAACATTTCATGCATCTATGCTGCATGTACTAAGCAAATATAAAATTCACGGACCAGTTTTTCACAATTGATTAAAAAATTAATCTTCTGTTAGCACCGTACCCTTCCTTCTACTCAAATTAAAATTTATGTTGCTCACAATATAATTTATCCGTACATATATACATACGCTGATACAATTGTTATGACAGAGATAACCAAAAAGTACTTCAGGCTGATTAATGTGGAAATTAAAAGCTGAGAGGAAAAACATTCGTAACTGAGGTGCAGTTTTATACATATGGTAGTTTTCGTCGTCGAAATTTTAGGCAATAGTTACATTGATATGAAACTTGGTCAGCTGAAATTTTTAATACTTCAAACACTTTGGGATACATTATGCACGCTTTTTGGAGTTACCCACCATGGTGTAACCTATGGTAATATAATCAACTCTCGAATATCCATACATTTCATATGCAATGTTTACAGAAATGTACATTTATTTACTTAAAAATTTATTTACTTTGCATTTATTTATCAGTTTATTGTTGAAGATATACGTTAAGAAAACTTTCCACTAATTAAAAAACCCAAAATTTACCGATTATAATTATCGGCAAAGTAGCCAATTATGGTCGATTAATCGGTGCGTCCCAAACTAAAACCATTAGTATTTTCCACCGTTCGATGACATACCATTCTAACCTGGAGCGCAGCAAAACGGAAAGAAATCAGCAGTCCAGGTTACGTTCCCAGCAATCCGAATATCTTCGTGGGTGACGAAATCTCCCTGCAGGCCATTCTTTTGCAGCAAGGAGCGACTAACCAAGAGTGAGACCCTAAGTTCACAATGATTTGGAGCACCCCCCCCCCCCCATCATTACGTGTCAAAAAAAATCATTTGTATTAATAGTAGTAACCGAACTTTTTGGTCGCACCATAAACACTAATCCTTGTGCACAGAACCCTGTTGCCCTGTATAGTCTCACTGCTTGCACATGCCCCTAGTACCACTACCACTTTGTATCCATTTTATAATTTGATACATTTATAGGTCAATTAAACAGTGAAGAGTATATCGATATGATAAATCCCCAAACTAGCAGAAAGAATAAAAAATCCCATATACATGAAGTTTTTTTTCTCTAAGCATTAGACTTTTCAACATTCAGAGACCCCGCAGGAAGGTGGGGCCCCAGACCCAGGCCTGGTCAGCCTGTGCGATAACCAGGGCCTGCTCTGCAGACGATTTCGGAAGAGCCGCAGTTCTCGAGCCAAGGTTGTTCGAGCACGTGTGGAGATGGAGACTCTCCACCAGGACATCCATCCCCCTCGTTATATCCAGAGCCATCTATTCCCAGAGAGGGCAAGATTCCGCCCTGACCATCGATCTTGCCGGCAAGATCTGAGTCTGCGGTGGAAATCTCGGGCTTCCGGACTTCGGGGGGGGGGGGGGGGAGGGACCTCTTGTTCTGAGCGCACTCAGCAGCCGCCGAGTGTAAGAACACGAAATGGGAAAGAATTCCTTTCTTTTTTAACCCATTTATGCCCAGTAGCCTGAAAACGGGACGCTTGTTAGTTACAGCAGGAAAAGGCCTGTAATACGTATATCCTTTTACTAAAGCTGTTTTTCACAAGTAGAATATTCCTTCTTATTGAGAAAACCACATGAAGCCGCTAGTTGGACATTAAGAGTTCATTTATTGACAGTTGTTTTTAGGTAAACGAGTCAAACAACGATACAGCATGGTAATCGCAAAAAGATGGTGTTTTTTGCAAACTTATTTTTCATAAAATTAAACTATTTTAAAATGATTTGCTTAAAATAGATCACAGAAGTCAATATTAGTCTGTAAAAATAATTATATCACTTTTGTATAATCATGCTCATTTGCTCATATATATGCCCAGTGTCCCATAAACAGGATACTGAATAACTTAATAAATATGGCAGCGGTGGTCTATATCACGCCTAAAATGTATTTAAACCATTCCAAGTAAGAGTTTTAAGCAGATAAAAATTGAAAAAAATTGTAAAAAAAACTTGGGGATAAATGGGTTAACACGCCTTTATTAGTCTCACGTGGACTATGTATGAATTTTATCTCTGAAATAAAATTCACTTTGTACTATACGGGTTGTTCTTAAAAAAGAGGGTTGAAATGTTTACGGAGCACCCTCTTACTTTGTTTTATGCCCTAGCCTAAGATAAAACTGAAAAAAATCGGATTTAAAGGCTCAAGCCCCCTTCCCTACCGGGAATTTTTGCTTCCATGATTTACTGGGTTTTTTATGCACAAATACAAAAACGATTTCTTCTTTAGCCATTAGTGAATAAAATTATTTAAAAATGTCGAATTTTACAAACTCTATACTGCACTAGAAATGCTTTCCTTGGGGAAAATATCCATCTGAAACATTGAGAATTTACCTTAGCCTCAACCTAAAATTTTGCGTGCTGCCTCTGCTGTTATGGAGCATTTGACCTATATATCTGCCATGAAGTAGCATATGCCTTGTAAAAGGTTACACCAAGGTAATGCAACTATAGCGTAACATTTCACTAGTTTCTGTGAAAGTTTACACCAGAGTTATTATTTCTTCGCGATCAAACCGGAAGGTAACTTTTAATGATTCATTTATTTAGTGTTTGTCATTTTCATGTTCTCTCACTAATAATCCATTTTACACAAATTTGTTAATTATTTTAATGACTCACGATAGGATCGAAACGCGACCTTACCGTGGGCAGAAAACTCTCAAAGCAAGCACGTTTTATCACTCAGTCGGTTCAGGCACATCTTGGTTACGTTCATAAGACTTCAAGAGCTTTGCGCCGATGTTTGTGTTAACGCGTGCGCTTTGAATACTACTCCCGTCTTTCTTTCGAATATCTTCTATTTTTAAGCGAGTAATATATATATATATATATATATATATATATACAGTCCAGTCATATTAATGTGACCACCTGTCACAAGTCAGAATAACCACCTTTCTCAGAACGGACTGCTGCAAGAAGCGCAGGAAGAGAGTCAATTAGGCACCTGAAGATGCTCACTGGGGTGTTGAGCCATACTGACAGTAATGAAGTGGCCAGCTGAGCTAGATTACGCTGGTGAGGATCCACGGCGCGAATAACCCGATCGGGATGGTCCCACAGATTATCCATTGGACTTAAGTCAGGCGAGTTTAATGACCAGGGGAGAACGGTAAACTCATCCTGTTGTCCTTCGAACCACGCATGCTCACTGGCAGCTGTGTGGCACTTCGCATTGTCCTGCTGAAAGATACCATCATCCTGAGGAAAAACAATATTCATATAGGAATGAACAAGGACCCCAAGGGCAGTTCGTACTTGTATGGATCCTTCCACAATGCTGAGTGAACCCATAGAACCCCAGGAAAACATTCTCCAGACCATAATGCCCCTGCCTCCAACTTGGACCGTTATGGCAATGGTTGCAGGGTGTTTGCTTCCAGAGGTTTCACACCTTCTAATCCAACATCCGTCTGTCCGATGGAGCATAAAACGTGATTCATCAGTAAATGCTACCTTTGGCCACTCATTGGACGTCGAGCTGCGGTACTCGTAAGCAAATTCCAGGATTCGTTGTCGATGGACAGTAGTCAGCATAGGTGCCTAAACCAGGCTTCTGCTTCGGGAGCCCAGACGTCCGCTAGCCTAGACGTCCCAGCAACGTCCGCTAAAAAGTAGGGTTAGAGACGATGTTGGTAGCCCCTTGGTTCTTCTGGGGGTCAGTTGATCAACGGTAGCCCGTCTATTAACCCGAACGCATCTCCGCATCCGTCGTTTGCCTCTGTCCTCTATGGCTCCTGGTGCACCACATTTTCCACGTCCCTGATTTTGAACAGTCTTATTTTGCCATGCACGGTACACTTTTACCACGACGGCAAGCGTCTTCCACGACTTCCGCCCTTGACCCGAAAGCCAATGATCATGCCCTTTTGTACATCGTATAAATCGCTTCGTTTTTGAATTACATCAACGACAGAAATGTTTTCCAAAGCCCTCACACTCCCTTCATATACCCTCAACTGCAATTTTTTACCAAGATCCTTCTGTGATTGGTTATTTAACATCGACGCCAAAAGTATGAGGTGGTCACGTTAATGTGACTGGAATGTGCGTGTGTATATATATATATATATATATATATATATATATATATATATATATATATATATATATATATATATATATATATATATATATATATATACACACGCACATTCCAGTCACATTAACGTGACCACCTCATACTTTTGGCGTCGATGTTAAATAACCAATCACAGAAGGATCTTGGTAAAAAATTGCAGTATATATCTTAATTTATATATCTTAATTTATAAAAATTACGTGTCCCTGTGTTTGTGGCCAATGAACTCCTCAGCTACTGACTATATATATATATATATATATATATATATATATATATATATATATATATATATATATATATATATATATATATATATATTTCGAACCCCGAAAACGGCTGTACCGATTTTAATAAAATTTCATTTAGTTAAAATTTTGGTTTTTGAGTTCATCTACATCGGCGTTTTTTCTATAAAAATGCGAGTTCTCACAAAAAATCCCGTTTTTCGTGCCTTCATAAAAAGTTTGAGGAGCTTTCTTTCACCATTTTCATTATGAATACTATTATTGTAACTGTTACATAACAACCAAGTTTTCTTAAAACAACATGTTTCATATTGAACCACATCAGCGTAAATTCAAATTTTAATGGTATTTGGCAAACGAGTTTTGGCAACACGCTAGAATTATTATTGTTTTTCAAGAGATCGATCAAAATAAAGTTATTGTGGTGTGATTTTACGGTGCGCATCGTTTAAATAAGGTTGTGTTTTTTAAAAATAAATTAAGGCTGTTTTAAATGCGTAATTGCAACCAAGGGCTTAAAAATGCTTTTCAAGTTTATCTAAATAAGTACTTTGATATTTAGAAAAAAAAACACGATTTTACAAACCTTTTTTTTTCTTAACCGAGTGGGCTCGGTCCCCAGGTACTAATATTTATGTGAGCTTTAGGTGATCGTTCGCTACATTAAGGGGCATGACATGTTCAACACACTATGGTAGCTTATAGATTTGGTTGTTACCAAAGCTGACAAGGGTGGTCAGATTGTTGTTCTTGACAAATCATCTCATGTTGATAAAACTAACGATTTGATTTCTTCTGGTCCGTATTTTGAAATTTTGAAAGATTCTAGTGACAAAGAGTTAAAAACGATTTCTTCTGCAGTTAAGTCTGTTCAGTCTATTCCTTTGAGTGTTAAACGATCTGTTATTCCCTCTATTGCTAATTGTGCTAGATTTTATGCTTTACCCAAGGTACATAAAACTGGTATTCCATTTAGATCGATTGTATCCAATATCGGTTCTGCTTCTTATAAACTTGCTAAATATTTAGTCTCTTTGTTTTCTCCACTTAGAATTTATAATTTATTCACTGTTAAAAATTCTGTAGATTTTGTTAAAAAAATTCATAATTTCGTTCCTAAGGATTCTTTATGACTTCTTTTGATGTTAAATCCTTATTTACGAACGTTCCAATCGAGGGTGCATTGTTATGCCTTCAAAGAAGACTTTCAGAATTTCATTTCACCTCTAAGGAAATTGAGGAATTAATTTTCCTTACCCGTACATGTATTAAACAATGTTCTTTTGCTTTCAATGGGAAATTTTACACTATGTCAGATGGTCTGGCTATGGGTAACCCATTAAGCCCCATTCTTAGTGATATTTACATGCATTATTTTGAGGTTAAGTTCTTCCAAAAATTACAGTTTCAATTTTATGTTAGATATGTTGACGACTGTTTTGTTCTAATGAACCATAACCAGTTTCAAAATGACGATATTTTATCCTTTTTAAATTCTATAGATCCTCATATTCAATTCTCTTGTGAGAAAGAACAGGATAATTGCATTCCCTTTCTTGATGTTCTAGTTTCTCGTACAGAATTCAGCTTTGAAACTATAGTTTATCGCAAACCCTTTGCTGTCTCGTTACCTCCTCATCGACTTTCATCTCACCCTCCTAGTCAAAAATATGCTGCATTTAATTCTTTTGTTTACCGTGCTATTAATCTTTTTCTTCACCGGAACTTCTTAATGCTGAACTCAACTATCTTAAAGCTGTGGCTATTGATAGAAACTATCCTCATACTTTGATTGATTCCATTTTTAAAAAACTTTCTAATAAATCCGAAACGAATATTGTTGAGAGAACTGTCATCAGAAAGAATTTGGTTGTTTTGCCATTCTTTCCCTCTGTGAGTTATCAGGTTGCTAAGATTCTCAAACGTTTCAATTTCCAAGTGGTATTCTCTCCTATGAATAAACTATGTTTATCTGCTCTTAAAGATCCCATTCATCCTCTTAATAGCTGTGGTATTTATAAAATTATTTCATTTGCAATCTCTCCTATATAGGACAGACGCGACGGGCTTTGAAATTCCGCTTAAAAGATCATCAGAATTATGTGAAAAAGTAACGATTAAATAAGTCTAGTATTGCGCAACATTGTTGGGACAAGAATCACTTTCGATTTTAATTCCTTTCAAATTGTCTAAAAATGCCCCAACCCATCAGATCTTGATTTTGGGAATCCTTCCATATTTTGAAAAACAGTTCTGACTTAGTTAACGATATAAATGCTATTCCTTATTTTTCTGCTGTTTGGCGTCCCCATTTGTATAAATTATAGTTGTTATCCTTTTGGCTTTTCGTGTCGCTTATCTTTACATTTCAATTTTTTGTTCACAGTTTTTGTTTAATTTAAAATTTTATTTCAATTTATTTCATTCGGTTTTCTTTCTGCTGTTTTTTTCCGTGTGTTGCAATTGCTTCGGTACATAAGTTTCCTATTTGCAAAGTTATTGCTAATTTATTCATAAGTGGTTTCATTTTTTGACAATGTTTATGATCTATCGGATCTTTTGGAAATTTATTTCTTAACGGTTTTTTCTTGATGGTTTCATGTAATAAATTTCGGCTTTAAGCATTGTCTTGTTTGTTTGTTAATATCCAGTTTTTGCTACTTATACTGTCCTTTGTTCGAACGTATTGCTTTTATCGGATGATTCTTCATCCTAAAGCTCACACTTCTTGTATTGAAAAAGGGGCTCCTTATAGCCCCGAAACACGTGTCGGCAGTATACCTGTATATTTGTTCATCGTTAACGTAGGATTTAAACTTAACATATGTCAGGACGTCAAAAGGCGAATGTAAACACGGAAATGGATCCAAGTTCCTTCCACAAACGGAAATGGAAACCAAACGATAAAATCTCGGGACCATAAAATGCCAATGGTCTGAAATTTCTTTACACATGGCCGATAATCTAACGCCCGCTTCGAACGGCAGAGACGAAAGCTCTTTACGACGATCGTCGAATACAAACCTGGGAACAAATCCAGGTTTTTTGGAACAGCTCCAACCGAACAGATGGATCTCTATTGTCTTTAGAAAAAGAATGTAACGAAAAGCATAAAAACTCCATAGAAAGAAACAACATGGCGAAAGCTCAAATCACTGAAACAATAGAACGCAAAATGAAGTAATCTGCTAAGTTAAAACTGTGAAAAAAAGACAGGAAAAAAATTCATCAAATGTGTAATACCTTGTCACTGGATAAGAAAGAACGTATCAAAATCGATAGCTTCGACTATTATTATTATTATATCCATCCTTTTTCACTTCAGTTCGTTTTGAAAAATGAAATAAAGTGATAGGGAAAAAAGGAGAAGACGCATTTCTGATAATGCATCAGAAAACAAGTCATTTTTTCTCTCCTTGTTTTGAAGAAAATCTATAATCAATAAATAGCTTGAGATATTTTTCCTTGATATCATTTTTCTTTCTCTGATTGGGCTTTTACTTACTGCAACTAACTCATTTAAAATATCTACTTCTATAATTATCATTGTTTCGTGAATGTGAATATCCAGTTACCTAATTACGAAATTTCTATTATTAATAATTCAATTTTCCTCGATCAATTGGAAAAAAAGGGTAACTGCCTCGGGTTAAATAGGTATATTATTTAGGTAATTATCCAATGATTTAGCACTTTATCCAAATCAAATATTTGATATCTTTTTCATCAAATATATCCTTTAAAAAGCTTAAGGAAGATTTGGGTTTGCTTTTAACGTCATATTACTTTTAAAAGGAATAACTTCAGTTTTTTTTCCGATTTTGAATCAGTATGTTTTATTTTTCATTTTAATCAAAAACGAATTAATATTTTCCTATTTTGCTTTTATCTTTTTGTAAGCGACGCATGTGTTCTTGAATTGATTTTGCTCTTGCATTTACTTTAACTCTAATTTTTATCTTTATTTCTAAATAAACTGCTCATATTTTTTTATATACTCGATGATTTTATGAAAAATAAATGTAGTGCGTGTTAGAACGTAATTGATTTTATTTGGCGAAAATGGAAGGCATTTTTCATTTTAAATTTAAGTATTATACAGCTCACCATTTGACGAACAATTTTGGATTCTACGTTTACCTATTTATCATTGCTAAATACCACGGACTTATTTTATTACCTAAATCCACAATTTTACGTGGATCAAGGTTAAAAGTATCTTTTTATTGCATTTATTTTTTCCCTTACCTTTGTGTTTAATGCTTTTTTTTTCTCCCAAAAAAAGTTCTTGCTATCTTCTATTTTAAGAACCAGTAAGATATTCTGTTTTAAGTATGATGACTTAAACAGAAAGCATTCGTAGAGGTATGCAAATGAATCAACTGAATTATTTATTAAGCTGTGTAGCAGTACGTTTCGAGTTATACAATTCTCATCGCGAAAGTTCGGTTTTTTTCCCGTAAAACAAATCGAATAGGCTAGAAGGTTATAATTCACAGATTGTTCGATCTTTCCCTAATTTAGGAAGAAACATTAAAAACACATCAAAAGTGTTTTTCCGCTTATTCCTTCCTCTCTTGGCAAGAAACGAAATAAGATTGCTTTCATCCTTCATTTGCTAATGCAGTGCATATCGTTATTTTGTACATAAATGAATTAAATGGATTTGATTTGTGTATATAATGAATTCGGCTATGAGTGAAATAAGTCTTGTAGAAAGTGTAGCTGAATAAAAAATGCATCCTCATTTTTATTACAGAATTATTTCAGAGGAAAATGTACCAAATTCAGTTTGCAATCGTGGACAAAAATCTTATATACTGTTTTCTGCATTTATTTCAATGTCTGGATCGTACCAGTGCCGTACTCACATTACGTCTTACTACTCCTTGAGTCGCATTCTGAATAGAAACAGCTGACATCCGCAACTTATGTCTTTCTGCAATAAAGGAAAATTGTGGCCGCCTAAACAAATTTTATTCAGATCTGCTCAATCAAGGATTTGGTGGAAGAAGATGAAAAGGTTGTTCATTTCTTTCACTTTATATATTGATCCTTTTTTTTTGCAAGTATAAACAAGAAGTTCCATTCAGAATTAAAGGAGCCTATTTTCCCGATTTCCAACACTGAAATTCCAGAATCTGATCAATATATTCTTGATTAGCTAACACAACCCATTATGTTAAGCATAGCTGCTTCACATTTCAAAAAATAAAATGTGCGTCTCTAATATAAAAAGTAGACACGGAAAAGTAAACAAAACAACAAAAGTTGTAGCACCTTTTACACAATGAAACTGTTTTTTTTTTTCATGAAAAAAATCTTTAATCGTTAAAAAAATAAGTAAAACATTTCTTAAAAAATACCGTCCGTACCACTTTTTTCGGGTGGAAAAAAACGCATTTTATTTTATTTATAAGTCGTTGCCAAAAATTAAAAATACATTGATATGCCTTAGATAATAAATAAATAAATACTAAAATGCCCTCTTTTTTTGACGAAATAAGTTATTTTCGTCACAAAAAAGAAAAAAAAAGAAAAAACTCATCGTCTATGGAGCTATTTCTTAAAATTTAAAAATAATGTTTTTATTTCTCCTTGTCAAAAATTAAATAATTTTTGCACGAAAACTTTAGGATCAAAATGAAAACAGATAATCTCAACTATCATTATTTTACAGTAGAACCTAAGGCTGTGGTGTCGGAGTCGGAGTCGGACCAATTTCGGGTAAAGGAGTTTTGGGTCGGGAATCAGAGTCGGAATCAAAAGCTTTCAAATGCTAGGAGTCTTCTCCGAGTCGGAGTCGAGGAGTCGAAGTCACGGGGCCTTAACATTTTGTTTAGTCAGTTCTCCTCCGACCTCGGTAAAAGCATTTGCGTTTTGTATCCATTTCATTTTAACTCGGTCATATTTGGCTCCGATTTGTGTCTGCAAGAAATCTTTATATACAGGGTGTCCACTCCAATCGTGGACCAATAGCTAATTTCTAAACCGTTAGAGATAAGCATATAGTTTATTTAGGAAAAAATCTCCAAATTTTGAAAGGAATTTTGGGTCTATTCAATGTTTTTCAAAAAATCAAATTTTGAAAGAGTTACGAAATTTAAATTTTTATACAGCCCCCCAGTCCTATCAATCATATTTAGTAAAACATTCTTGACACTGTAACGTTTAAAACTTAAAAAAAATCACTGTTCTACGACAAAAATTGACCGAGTTATGACGTTTTGAAAAATCAAGATTTTGCATTATTTCATGACGTCATCGAGAGATCACTTAAGGGACCGTACGCGAAATCCTTCAAAATCTTGATTTTTCAAAACGTCATAACTCGGTCAATTTTTGTCGTAGAGGAGTGATTTTTTTTAGTTTTAAACGTTACAGTGTCAAGAATGTTTTACTAAATATGATTGATAGGACTGGGGGGCTGTATAAAAATTTAAATTTCGTAACTCTTTCAAAATTTGATTTTTTGAAAAACATTGAATAGACCCAAAATTCCTTTCATAATTTGGAGATTTTTTCCTAAATGAACTATATGCTTATCTCTAACGGTTTAGAAATTAGCTATTGGTCCACGATTGGAGTGGACACCCTGTATATAAAACACAAACTCCAAAATATAATTGTGCCCTGGAGCTATTTCTACAGCTGGTGCAGGCTGGCATGGGGAAAGTCGGAAAAAATTCGATGAATAGTTCTATTTTTATTCGAAATCTGAATTTTAGACCCAAAATGGCTCTATCTAGAGAAATAATTATCTTATTATCTTGATCTTGGTCTCATTAGAAAGATTACGTAAAAATCCTATATTCGAGCATTTTCTACCTACGGTGCCGTGAACGGGAATGCTGAAAAATCACTTGGAATTGACTTATACCCGCTTAAAGTTTGAAAATCAAGTTTTAATTGCCGTTGACATTTTTTTCAATCATGGTAAGATTGACTTCGAGATTTCAATACGAAGTGAACTTAGCCAAGGCTTAACGCGATCTCTGCAGTTTTCGGGATTGGGTTTAATTGTTCTGAAGAGAAAAACATTACCCTTTCTCCAATTTTTTTTTTTTAATTCTTATTTTTTTTAATTTACTGCACTAGCGCAAGCCGTGCGTGTACTGCTAGTAGGATATATATTTCAATTAATAACTTTCTTCTACATATTGACGCCAACAATTGAGAATATCGTTAGAATGTCTACAGTTCGGTGGCGAAGAATCGACTTATCGTGTTGTCGTTAATGTTTTAAAAAAAAATGAGATCTTGAAAAAATGGCCTTCAAATAGCTGAATCAAAAACGTCTGTTTGATATGTCTTTTTCCTCAAGAGCATTTTCTAACAATGTTTGAAACAATCTCGCCTTTAAAATCGAGATCTGTATTGCCTTTAAATTTTCCCGCACACACTAATTTTATACACTGAACGCTTAACACTTTCAGAACTGAACTATTCTGGCACTTGTCTTTGTAGTTTTTTTTTTTTTTTTAAATACTTAGAAAAGTTTTATGTTATAATTTTATATTTATTAAATACTTCAAGATGTTTTCTTTTTAACCGTCTTCAACAAAGGAGGAAGTTATACAATTCGTCGGAGATTTTTTTTTTTTTTGTATGTTTATGTTGTTTATTATGTTGTTATGTTGTTTATTTTTCGTAGACGCCTGGGCTTATTTCAAAAATTCTTTTTTGTTAGAAAGGGTTTCATTTCCGATTGGTCCCATCTTCTCGGGGTCTCTGTTTGATAACGGGAACCTGCAGAAATCGTTCGAAAAAGAAAGCGGGATCACAGTAATAGTAATAATGATAATTTTGAATGTAAGGCTTCTCTGGATTAATTCATTTCTATGGTCTTTTTATCGTCATGTAATGCTGATAACATTGTTTTGAAATATCTACTTATATTAAAAAGTGAGTATCTTTCTATGTATCTTTCTTTCTATCTATCTTTGTCACGCTTCTTTCTCCTGAAAGCCAATGAACTGAAAGTCGAACCAGGTACCGATAGATAGGCAATTTTTCAGGCTTTATTGGTTTTAATTTATATTATTATACGATTTTAATTAACGAAGATATCAATTAATAAGTAGTCAAATTTAAAGCGATTAGGCTTAAATGATTAACTATGAAATCCATTGTTGCAAAACGTGGTTGCTATGAAACAGTAATAAGAGAATTTTGAATGAAGGCTTAACTAAATCAAACACGAAACTCATTAGCGGGTCACGTACGTTGTATCGCTAGCTACTTGTAATTTTTTGATACATAAATTAGTTGATACTCAAAAATTGAGTATCTATGTCTGCTTCTTTCCTTTAAGCGAGCTAAACTTACTGAAACTTTCCTCACCATCTTGGAGGCGCGAAGTGCCCGTCCAACATCTCAATAATTCTAATGATTTTTTGATGAAGGAAAAAAGAAAAGGCGCGAAGGCGCCTCTTAGCAAACCGCCTGAGCGGGGAGTAGTTTCTTGAAATTTTCCGCACTACTTTCAAGGCACGAAGTGTCCGTGCAACGCCGGGCCACGTGCGTGGTATGTCTTGAAATCGAATGAACATTAAATTATATCAAATAATATAACTTCAGAATGAGGCAAAAGTTAGAGAGGGGGACGTTATGCATCAACATGCCGCAGGAAGCTTAGCTGCCCTGGCAGCTAGTCTACTTATATTAAAAACTGAGTATATTTCTATCTTTTTCTCTTTGTTTCTATCTATGTCATGCTTCTTTCTCCTGAACGCCGATGAACTGAAAGTCGATAGATTGGTAATTTTTCAGGCTTCATTGTTTTTTTTTTTTTTTTTTTTTTTTTTTTTTTTGTATAAGTGTACGATTTAAATTAACGAAGATATCAATTAATAATTAGTCAAATTTAAAGCGATTTGTCCTAAATGATTAAATATGAAATCCATTGATACAAAACGTGGTTGATATGAAACAGTAATAATAATGATAATGAGAATTTTAAATGAAGGCTTAACTAAATCAAACATGAAATTCAACTAAAATTAAACTACAAACCCACTGACCGACAGACAATCATTTCGAAAAACTGTACCCCATCGAAAAACCGTAGTTTTTCAATTTTACTTTTCTTCGATACGTTTTTAATTATTATTATTATTTTTTTTTTTTTTTTTGAGATTTTTTTCCGATTTAGCAATATTTTATTCCGCGCATTAAGTCACCCTTCATGGGTTTTTCTTTTTTCTTTAATTCTTAGGTTAAAGTAGACTAGAAATATATTTTTAAAAAAGCTAAAACTGTGAATATTTTCGTTTCTTCCCTACAAAAGAACGAAACAAGTTTCGTTTTAGTTTTTGCACTGATTTTTCTAAATACACTTTAAAGACGCTAAACAGAAAGATTTTAAGAACTTTTTACAATTTTCCCCCTTTCAATATTATACAGAATATTCTTTTTTCTTTCCGATATTTTTAGAAGCTATCTTATGCTAAAATAAACTTTTATGTTTCATTATTAAATAATGTTCCTCAGCGATCGGTGAGTATACATATTCGTGAGAGTTGAAAATGTAGATTTTTAAACATTTTAAAAAGCTGGAATTTCAGTTCGACGCATTCTAAAGAAAAGAACTTTCTACACTCGTTCCTCGGAGAACATAACTCTGCTCACAAAAGGAGAGAGAGGGGGGAGGGGGGGGGATTTAATCAAATGATTCAACCGCCTATCTTCGCTTCATCCAATTATGAAACAAATTCCTCACTTTATTGGAAACTGAATTCAATTTGTCGTCCTTCAGTTGTAGAGGAGGTGCTGAAGAAAGTGGAAAGTTGCGAAGTACGTCATTTTTATTTTGCAAATATTAAATAAAGTGCACGAAATTCTTACTTCTTTGAACTTAAGAGTTTAGGAAACATTATAAAAGTAGGGAATAAAAAAAATGAGTTGGAAAATTTAATGCAAAGAAAGGAAATATTTTTGGAAACATCTTATAAGTGGTTGATTTAATTAAAATTCGAGTTACGCAGTATGAGCTCAAGAATTAATATTTTTAAAAGATCAAGATTTCTTGAAATTACTTATAGTTGATAAAGTTGGTTTATGTACGAATAGCTTAAATCTGACCAATGTTTGCTAAATTCTTCACATTTTAAATATTTTTTGAAGGTAAAATAGTAAATGTTAAATTTAAGGGGTTTTGAACAGTTCAAAAAAATTGAGTAAGATAATTTGAAAATTAAAACAATTTTTTTTGAATTTGAAAACATTAGCGCACTCTTTTTAATCCACGACTTAACAAAGAAGAGGGTTATGTGTCAGACGTGTCTGTGTATCAGTCTTTGGCACTAAAGAGCCAAAACAGATGGACTTTTTTTTTATTTTTTTCTGTTTTTTTGTTTGAAAGGCGTGAAAATAAATAAATAAATAAATAAATAAATATATATATATATATATATTTGTGTGTGTGTGTGTGCACGTAAAACATAATAAGGCTGTTTGAATGGTAAGCTTATCAGAATTAAGCAGCTGGGGAAAAGTACCAAGAAACAGCCCTAAAAAGATTTTCTAAAATAAATGTTGCTGCAAACCAAGGAAACATTTCAGCGATATTAAATTAGACTTTGAAATCTCATCTCCATCGCGTTAAGAGCAGGCATCTCACCCGATTTACAATTTACTTTAATTACGCCCATTTCCAAATGGCAGGAAACGAAAACCGATCCTTGAAAACCCTATTAAATATTTTCTCATTAAATAAACGAAGGGAGTCGCCAAATTGGTGCAAGATGCTTCTGAACGTTGAGCAGAAAAAAAATTTAATATCTCATTATTTTGCCTTTGAAAGGAGGGTTTTTTTTTATTTTTCCCTTTCTGCCAAATCACGAGCTGTAATTAATTTCTCCATTTGCTTTTAATGCACCATCAGAAAGAAATGTGTTTTCTTTCCTTTGATAAATGATACTTATGGCTTCTTTTTATGATTTAAAATGTCATTAGAACCGTGACAACTGAATATGCTGGCTGCTTTTTGGGTGGAAGGAAGGTAAGAAGGAGGCAAAGGAAAACTGACATGAGTTTGTTTTATTTGTTTCGGCTAATCTGGGTAATAACATTGGATGGCCTCCGAAATATTGATATGTAATTGGCAATTTTCTCAAGTATGACTTATTATCTGTTTTATGCCACTTTTTTTTTATGACGGTTGTAGATGAACTAGGCAATTAAGATTGAAATAAAAATGTTTCGTCGTTAAGATATGTATATTATTGTTCGGCGTTTGAAGCACTAATGGGTTTTGCTGTTAGTTTTGTAGTCATTGCAATTACGAACATTTGTTTTTAACAAAAAAATATTAGGATTTTTTCATTCGTTTTGCATATAACTACGCATTTATAACTTTTATTAATTCTCTACTTTCTTAGTGTATTTATATGTTTCGTTTCAAACAAAAACAATATCTCCCCCCCCCTTCAACTATTTTTGAAAACTTTCTTTCATGTAGTAAAAGAAGTATTGCAATCGTGAAAAAAAGTCTCTGAAATTTTAGTCTAAAGTTCTTTTTTTTGAACCATCAGCACGTACATACGTACCTGTGAACATATAAACAGTCGAAATATCTGTTTAAGCCATCCACGAGTTATTTATCGTGATTTTTTTCTTGCCGTCTGTATGTATGTATGCTTGTAAGTATGTATGCAAAATTACGAAGCCGTAGAAGATTCTAATTTTGCTTGTTGGCTCTGAGTGTGGTCCGGTTGTGCACCCCACCCCCTTATGGTTGCAAGGGGAGCTTTTACCCCCTTTTTGGGTAAATATGTTAATTTCAATGCAGATGTCTGTGATGATACGATTTAGCGACCACTTACGACATATAAGAGCGGATAAGTAAATGTGTGAACATGTACAGTTATGGTAATTTTGAAGTACATTTAAGTTCTTTAACCCTTTATGCCCCGACGGGACTCAGAAGTCCCGCTTATATTAATCTAGTGCACTGCTGTTAAATCTACTGATGGAGCATCAGTCTGTCTTTACTGGGAATGTGAAAATAGCTGAAGTAGGTGTACATAAGATTCGTTTGAAGCCAAATGCCGAAAGAAAGAAACCATTTGTAGATCGAATTCCAGAATCCCTGAAAGTAAAAGTTGACGAGCAAATTGAAGAACTAATAAGCTATTCAAGACGCGGATGCGGATGCGGATTCATACGGATGCGTCTCAGATCGGCGTGGTTGCTTGCCTTTCATAAAAGCGAAATGATAAGTGTTATCCTATTGCGTATGTGAGTCAAAAGCTGACCAAGCTCAGCAAGCTTGGTCAACAATAGAACGTTAGGCATTTGCTATTGTATGGAGTTATAAAAAGTTTGAAGTATGGGTATTTGGTAGTGAAATAGAGTTTTATACTGATCGGGTAATCCTTTGCCATACTTGACAAGAAGTGCTCCTCAATCTTCGAGATTGCAGAGGTGGGCTTTCGCCCTTCAAAAATATAACATTGTCCTGGGTCAAAAATGCCTCACGCAGACGCACTCTCTCGCCTTATTTAAGATTGAGTTTCATGAGTGACACATCAATCTTATGTGAGGGTTGTAGAGTGCATTCAGGTCTCTCCTCCCATCTACTTGAACTGGCGCTAGTATCGTGCCATAACAATGACTCCTACTTCTTCTTCTTCTTGGTTGCCATTGGTGACGAGAAACGAGATCGCGATGATGTTATGAAATGGGATGAAAAAGAATGACAATAATAGAGTGTTTATAACTTTGTGAAGTTTATTTTATCAAAGCATACTACAGTTACGTTTCAAAAGTTTTTATATTTACATAAACTGCTGTATTTGGATAGGCAATATTATAACTGTGGCCCATAATTTAAAAAAACGCCGAATCGTTACAGATTATTCCAAATAAACTTCCGAGATACCACATTTTCCTGTGAAAATAAAATAACCCGAAAAGTGGATCTTTTAGATTATCTTAAAAACTACTGGATATTTTGAGCTCCCATTTTGGATTCTCCTTTGAAACCACTTCTAGATTGTTTCTCCATCAAAATATTATTTGGCTCTAGATCATAATTTTTTCAAATATTAACTTCATAATTCATAAAAAAATTCAAAATTTCATCTGAGAAGAAGTAAAGGACATTTTAATTGTTGGGTTGGTTCATACTTTGATATAAAAAATAATCTTTGCAGTACCCGACGTGGTTTAGGTATTATATGCACAAGTATCAAAAATATTTTTAACATTACTAGGTGGTTTTTTCTCAGTGCAATTGTAAAGCAACGGCTGGAGCAAATTTAAAACGATTTGGTACATAAAGTAAAATGATGATGCTGATCAAATATGTGATAAAAAAAGCGGGGGGGGGGGGTTTCATAGAAAATTTTAAAGTGGATGCCGATTTTTATATTAAGACGACCCCTTAACAACAATTTACCAATAGAAATTCATAAATCACATTATTCCTGAAAAAATTACATATTACACTTGTCTCTTGTGTTCATTGTCATCGAATACGAGCGAGTGTTTCGTTTTTTTTCTATGAATGTACATATGCACGTGCTGATAGGTCGAGAAAACTTCTCAACATTCAATCGGGGGTGAGCGAAATCAAAATTTAGACCGAAATTTGAGTGAAATTTTTTTCGTGATCACAATACTTCCCTTACTACGTAAAAGAAAGTAAAAAGGAAAACGAAAAATAAAAACAAAAACCTTTTAAATTTAAAAAAAAAGCATCAAACTCATCGCACTTTAAATATTAATTGCACTAAGTCGCCGAATTGTATGTTATGACTCATTGGGGATTCTGTTAATCGAAAAATGAGATTGAAATATATTTAAGGATATCTAGATTGGACCTCATCAATTCCCAGCGGTGAAATGTGCGATTTTGAACTAAAGCTAATTGAATAGAGTTCCAGTTTAAAATCAGCCCGTTTTGGATTGAGGGTCACATTGTCTTCTTAACAAATTTCTTACATTTTAGTTAAAGATGTAATTCTTTGAAACCTTTGCTTCCACACTTATTTAACAATCAATAATTTAATATCAAACCTCAAAAAAAAATCTGCACTTTTTTTGAAAATTTGAATAAAAATTTAACATTTTAAAAACCCGAATGCTTTTTTTTTTGTACTTATTTCAAAATTTATTTTTGCTAAATGATTACAGTAATAACTTCTAAATTCTGTGCATTCATTTCCACATGTATTGATTTGAAAATTGTGACCTTTTATGTAAAAAATCATAAAAAAAAGCTCGGAAATCTTTTGCTCTAGAAGTGTAGCATGGGTTCTCTATATATTGAACTTAGTAGTTAACAAAATGCTTATTCAATTCTCACAGTTTGGTTAAATATATTTTAATGAATGTAAAAAGTATTGTTTTAAAGCTAAATCTTCAATAGAAAAAAATCCTTAGCGATTCCCAGTTAACATGAAAAGACACACACACACACACACAAAAAAGATCATCGAGAAAAAGCACTTTAAAGTTTTGCTTTTCCATTAGAACACATTGCGTGTGTGATCTGATTTCCTTATTAAATTCTAAATATTTGAGCTATAGCAACGAAATTTGTTCCATGTGCTTAAATTAACATTTGCATTTAAAATAAATAATGAAATTTTTTTGAGTCGTTCGGTCATATTTTTGAGGTAATGTGACCCCTAAAAATTATTTTTGAGAAAGTTAACACTTTCCGGTCTGAGCCCGAGCGTTACTAGGGGTCAAGTTTAAGCTCTTTTCGCAATAAAATTACTGGGTATTTACGTTTCAATCTCTTTTAGATATTATCTATGAATCCCCAAGTAGCATCAACTCATCGGATTTTGCTCGGCCGATCATCGAACTCCTCGTAAACTGATCCCGTAACCCACGATGACATCGTTCCGATCAGTATTCGAGCACGGTTTTCGATGAGCTACTTTTCATCGGAAAGCGATATCCTTCCGATCAACTTTCCCGATGAAAATAAGCCGAGCATTCAAAATTGATCCTAAATTCTTCGGCACTTGACTGCACTTCTCGTAAATTGCTCCAAATCTCATCGTATTTCGAGCAAAACTCATCGGATTTTGCTGCTAGGATTTTGTTTGGCCGATGAGACGTATTGGAACAGTTCCCGATGAGAACTCATCGAATCCGATCATCGGCCGATGAGAATTTCATCGGGTTTCGATGAATGGCCGATCATCGGCCAATGAGATTATGCTGCTAGGGTTGTTTACTTTGATATTATCTTAATATAAAGATGGCAGCACCAAGCAGAATTAACTTCAGACGCTATAGAATTGAGGCTTAAACACGAGTTAGTGCAAGCTTGCGATAGCCATACCATACAAAAAGCAATTTCTTATTTAAAATCAAATTTTGCTAAATAATGTTTATTTGCAAATTAAACTAAAATGAAATATTTGTTCGAGATTTGGTTCAGTTTTAATTAAATCTGTGCAAATTTTATGGTTAAAAATGATATTTTCCTATGCGGAACTTTTTTTTAACGTTAATAACATGCATTTTTGACAATTTCTTAAGAAGAATTAATTGTTGTTTCACTTAAATAGTTCTTTTATCATGAACGAATAACCATTCTGGGAATGAATCACCCCTACGCACTCCCGCACCTCATCCTATTCTAACGGATAAAGAGCGCAGAACCACCAGTGGCCCGAGAGCAAGAGGAACAAGATGGCGTTCTGTTAATCAAGATAAAATATCTGATGCACACATGGATGCTGTCCTACATTCTTTTGGTAGTGTTAATGAATGCCATAAATGTGCAACGGTCGCCTATATCAGCGATTTTCGCAGCAATCAATGGCCACCCTGAGATCGTAAGTGCCCAGATAATATGTTCTTCTTCAATAAACATTCTTCCTTCTACTTCCAGGATAGTTAGCGAGCGAGATAAAGCAGATCCTTCCATTAAGCCCATAACTGATCTGCTCATTACTCGGGACACTCATCGTGACCCGGGTCAATAATGGGGTTCTCCTCTGTCGGAACCCTAATGCAGGATGTTCGAGGATAAGTAAACATTAGTTTATTTTTTGGGAGGGGGGGATTTACACAATTAGGAAATATGAATCGGCCGCTCGCTCATCTTGATAAGTTCATTGCGGTTTGTTGTATAGCTGACGGGACCGCTATGAGATGGCAACGCATGTTTAGGTTTAGGAACCCTACTTACGTAACGTAAACCCCCTTACGTGAAACGATCTGCGCTAGAAAGTGTAATGCGGTACCATAAGACACTATTTTCTTTTGCAAAAAGACCCAGGCAGCACGTTTTGCCTAATAACGTGTTAAACAAGAAGTTCTGTCAAGAACTAAACGAGCCTACTTTCCCGTACATCGACATCGGCATTCTCGCATCTGATCATTATTCTCTTGATTATCTGAAACTGAAAATTATGTCAAACATACCTTTTTAGGACGTAGAGCTGATTTCGAAAAGCAAAATATACCCCTCTCATCAGATGAAATAGACACGTACAAAGTAATTAACGAATAAATGAAGCTTTGTCGCACCTTTTAAACATTGCAACTGTTACAGTTCCTCCGTAGAAAAAATCCTCCATTGTTTTCAAAATAATAATAATAATAATAATAAAATAAATAAATAAATAAATAAAAGTACAAAGAGCATCAAAACGTATTTTATCAAAGAAGAAAAAAAAAGGAAAAAAAGGAAATGTTAATTTTTTTCTGAACGGTTCAATATTGAACGAAAAATGGTTCAAATCAAAAAGCGAAATATGGAAATGTATGGGAAAGCCTCTCCGAGATCTTTCAAACAAAAAAAAGTTTATTCCATTCAGACGGTTCACTCAAAAGTTATTAGGTGGGGAAAGGTTGCTTGAACGGTTCAATGTTGAACGAAAAAATGCTCAAATGGAAAATTTAAATAGGGTAATGAAGTATCCTTGCTGAGATCCTTCGTACAAAAAAAAGTTTGTTCAAATCGGATTGTTCACTCAAAAATTAGCATCGCGGGACAGGTTGTTTGAACGGTTCAAAGTTGAACCAAAAACTGTTCAAATCGAAAAATCAAATATGGGAATGAGCTGTACTCGCCGAGATCTTTCGAACAAAAAAAAGTTTATTCCATTCGGACTATTCACTCAAAAGTTATTAGGTGGGGAAAGGTTACTTGAATGGTTCAATGTTGAACCAAAAATGTTCAAATTGAAAATTTAAATACGGTAATAAAGTATCCTTCCCGAGATGCTTCGAACAAAAAAAAATTTGTTTAAATCGGACTGTTCGTTCAAAAGTTATTAGGGGTGACAGCTTGTTTGAACGGTTCAATGTGGAACGAAAAATTGTTCAAATCGAAAATGTAGATACGGGAATGAAGTATCCTTGAAAAGATCTTTCGAACAAAAAAAAGTTTGTTCAAATCGGACTGTTCACTCAAAAGTTAGCATCGCGGGACCGGTTGTTTGAACGGTTCAAAGTTGAACCAAAAACTGTTCAAATCGAAAAATCAAATATGGGAATGAGCTGTACTCGCCGAGATCTTTCGAACAAAAAAAAGTTTATTCCATTCGGACTATTCACTCAAAAGTTATTAGGTGGGGAAAGGTTACTTGAATGGTTCAATGTTGAACCAAAAATGTTCAAATTGAAAATTTAAATACGGTAATAAAGTATCCTTCCCGAGATGCTTCGAACAAAAAAAAATTTGTTTAAATCGGACTGTTCGTTCAAAAGTTATTAGGGGTGACAGCTTGTTTGAACGGTTCAATGTGGAACGAAAAATTGTTCAAATCGAAAATGTAGATACGGGAATGAAGTATCCTTGAAAAGATCTTTCGAACAAAAAAAAGTTTGTTCAAATCGGACTGTTCACTCAAAAGTTAGCATCGCGGGACCGGTTGTTTGAACGGTTCAAAGTTGAACCAAAAATTATTCAAATCAAAAAATCAAATATGGGAATGAGCTGTACTCGCCGAGATCTTTCCAACAAAAAAAAGTTTGTCCAAATCGGAATGTTCATTCAAAAGTTATTAGGGGGGGACAGACCGACCGACCGACACACAAATTCCCCATCTCAATACCCTACTTTCAAATTTTTAATTTTTCGATATTCAATTTACCTTTTTATTTTTTTTACTTGGCGATATTTTTTGGACTTGGCGATATTTTTTAGATGCATTAAGCTACTTTTAATACTTTTTTCGTCTTTCTTTTGTTTTTAACGGGAAAGTAGGCTAAAAAGTCCTCTACCAGCACACGTGCCTCCTCATTTAGCACACATTGCGTTTAAACGTTTCTTGAACAGGCTGTGGTGAACACTAATTTAGTAACGTGTTTAACCCATTTATGCCCAGTAGCCTAAAAACAGGACGATTGTTAGTTACTGCATACAAAAACCAACGGCGAGCTATTTTAAGCCTAAAATGTATGTAAACCATTCCAAGGGAGAGTTTTAAGCAGATAAAAATTTAAAAAAATTGTTAAAAAAAACTTGGCCGTAAATAGGTTTCATTTATATTTATTTTTCAATTAAAGTGTTGCTTAATTATTCCATCTATTTCATTGCGTGATTATTCTATAATGTTTCAGTCAAATGTGTAGCAATATTGTCCAAACGTGTAAATCGATTCAAAATAATAAAATTAATTGCTCGTTCAAACTGCATAATACACTGTTAAAAAAAAAAAAAAAAAAAAAACTTGTTTTTACAGTATAAAACTGTGAGCAGAGGTTTCAGTTTAAGAATGTACAGTAATATACTGTAAAATTAGTAATTTTGCAGTTTGTAACCATTAGTATTAGCTGCATCGTACTGTAAAAGCAACATTACTGACAGCAGAGGTTCCACTTTAAAAGTAAACGCAAGTAAAAAACTGAAATTTGAAATTTTAGTTTATTACTGTAAAATGAGCAATTTTACAGCTTATTACAGTAAAATTAGCAGTTTTACAGTTTATTACTATAAAATTAGCTGTGTCATACTGTTAACACAACTTTTTTTTTTTTGCAGTGTAGTGAAGATTGCAGAAAATTGCTTTTATTTACTGCAAAAAGAAAAATTATTTATCATATTTTCTTGGCGAAGGTGTACTTTAGAAAATACTATTTAAAATCAATTTTCTGTCAATGAATCGGCAAAGTGGCCTATTAATCGGTAGTGCTGATTAATTGGTGCATCCGCAGTAAAATGTTGTTTTCCTTCTTTAATGTTTCCCAAATTTTAAGCAGCAAGAATATTTAAGAAAAATATATGTAGCTATTTATAAGTTTACGTTTCGATGTATATGCATTAAAACCGGTGTTCCTTTAGTTGGTTTGGGAAAATCCAGCTGAGCTTGACACGCTCGATTCCTCGGATCTTTACCCATCTTTTTCTTTCTTTTTTCTTTTTTTCGAAAAACCATTCCTTCACAAAACATGTTCCATCTTTTCCACATCCGCTTACCTTTTTCTCCGAGAATTTCGAGAAAGAAGAAGAAAGTAGTTCACTATTTTTATTCCGAACTGTTCCTCATATTTCTCTGTGTCAGAACACAATCGAACACCCCATGCGTCAAATTCGGTGTCAAATCTGTTCTCTTGCCGCGAATAAAAAAGTCCGGAACGGTTTCTGCTTTGCAAATTCGCTATTTTATTTTCCCTAGCAGGAATTTGTCGCATATTTCATTTTATACGTCTTTTAGAAAATTTCATAACTGTTATTTTCGGCCATTCAACCTCCTCGGCATTCAATAACTGCGCGGATTTTACTAGAAAAAAAGTTTCTGTCAAATGTTCCAGTATATGAGTGATTCTACAAATACAGGGCTTTCTAATATGTAGATTTCAAAAAAAAAAAAAAAAAAAAATCAAAATTAAAAATTAAAAAAAACCAAGGAAGCACTTTATAAGTTGCATAGTTAAAATAGAGTATCAGCAGAGCCTTTATGTTTGTATATTATAGAATTTATTCATTTTTAATTTTTTTAATGCATGTGAATGATAAAATGGACATGTGAATGACACAATGGATATGTGAATAACCCAATTAGTATATTAATGAAATTTTTTAACCTGTAAACAATTAGAGATGTTTTTTAAACATTGTACTCTCACAGTTATTACTTGTTTCGAGATTCACATGGTCTTTGAGTCATCCACGTGTCTCACATCGGGACATGTGAATGACATAAGAAAATGGGCATGTGAATGACAAAACACAAGTAATATGTTCTCAAAAAGTCATATCTGAATATTTTTCAGCTGAACTTCTAATAAGAACTCACAAATGCAAGCTTTAGAACTATTCTTCATTAAATTTATTTACATGTACATTTTACTTGCATTCTGTAGGTTATGTTAATGACAAAAAGGAAAAATACTTGCCTTGAAAGTTGAGTTTAACTTGCTTTTTATCCAAAAGTAATTGCATAACAGCAAAATTAATCTCACAGTCAGGAATAACAAAGTTCCATGCTTTATTTTAAGATGTGCTGCCAGATTTTGAAATAAAACATTTCAAAGAAAAATATCTACAATTTTCAAACATGTGGATGACTGATAATTGCTGGGACAAGGTTTAGATTAATTTTTAGAGATGTTATTTTCACATTATTTTGCTTTTTTTTTGTGATTTACATCTTGCAGACATACAGATTTCAAAAATAAAAAAAAATCTGTGGAAAAAATCACTTTTTTTAAAAAGTTGGATTCCATAAATTGAAAAATTACACATACGGCACAGGGCATGTGGATTACATTTCAATGTAATATTTCATTTCTAAATGAATAGAAATTAATTTTTGACATTATTGATAATCTGAATTATAGAACAAAAGGCGCATAAAAATATTCCCAAAAGAGTTTTTTTTAATTAAAAACAAAAAGAATAATCAGTATGGCACACAAATTTGCTCATTTTTGTCGAATCACCCATATATAGCTGCATTTATACTAGCACAGAAATAAATGATAATTCTATTCCTTTTGCCATCGTCTATTTCTTGAACTGCCGCAATTGACTGGAAATATGGAAAAAATGCAGTTTACTCGGGATTTTTATCAAATAATTTTAAAAAATATTTTTTTTCTATTTTCGATTACGGATAGGGTGGAAAAGGTGCCATTGAGGGCATAGAAATTCTATTAAAAAAAAAAAAAAAACAAGGTCTGTAGTATATAATTCCTCCCTTTTACACTAATGCCTAGAAGATTTTTCAATTTCCTGTTTTTTTTTTCTAGTTTTAAATTAAAATTTTCAAAATGTTAAAATGCGGTTTTTCAGTACCGTTACCACGAAATTTAATATCAGTTCCTATTAAATTTCGAATTACTGCTCACATCAGATTTGATGTCTCTCCTCCAGCAAAATCTCATCTCCAGAAGCATTATTCGCTTCAATAGGTGGTGCTTTAATCAACAAAGGAGCCATTCATTGACTCATCCTTCTTTCTGGGCTTAATTGCCCGCTATAAAACTCTTATAAAGGAGAAATAACACTAACTCAAGATCGAAACACTGCAGCAGGGGAGGAGTATCGAACTCAAGCCATTAAGGAAATTCTGCTCAAAATCATAAATAACTCTAATTAAGGAAGCTTTTGTAGTCTTCGCCGATGATGCTAGGGGCAGATACTATCACCGGCGTTAACATGGGGTTCGTGGACGTGAGTTTGGAATGGAGGAGGGGGGCATTGGCGGGTCATTGTTAATTACTCGCTTCTCGTTGATTTTGTTTTTAATAATTTCAATTTGATAGTTAAATAAACTTTGCATGAAGGAGGAAACTATATAAAGTTTGTATTTTTTCTTGGACTATTATTTCTTTTAAACACGTCATCGCTTTGTATATGTTGAACGGTGTTAAATTTAGCGAATAGTGGGATAGCGTACGTGAAAATTGCAAAACAAACCACATTCAGTTTCGGTATATACAGAAGAAAAATAATTTGGCTCAGTGAGAAAAAAAAAGATTAACTTTATAAGTAAAAATATTTGCATAAAGGTAATGAAAAAAATGTAGAAAAATAAATAAATACAAGAATAAACAAATAAAAGTAAAAATAATACTTTAAAAAAAAGAAAAAAAAATGAATCAAAAAATTTAAATAATAATAATACTAATTATAAAAAATCCAAATACATGTATGAAAAAGAGAAGAAGATGCTGTAAATAGTATTGAAATTAAAAGAAAATGTATGATCCAAAAAGAAAACGTTCGTAGTCAATTAGAAAAGAAGTAAGATCAATAGTTGTCTTTTTTGCTGCAAGAAACGAATACAGTGAACTCTCACTTATGCGCCGGTCCAAGGGACCAACAGAGAAAGGCGCATAAATGAGAGAGACGTATAAATGAACAAGCCTATTTTAAGGACTAAAACGCAACTTAGTTTCTAATGAGAGAATGAATAAGAATTTTTCTATAGAAAAGAGACATTTTACTACGGTTTGGCAATGACTGTAACGTAACTACAATGATAAAAAAGAGAAAACAAAAATTGTAGTATACCTAATTATAAACCGTTCCCTTTAAAACCTATAGATAATTGACCCTATCCGAACTCTAGTTCAAGCGGAAAAAATGCCTTCCGTGAGTAATAGAGGCAAAAGATTAAAGAGGAAAGTGAAGAAAAATGCTCATTTTTTTAAAAGAAAATATTTTTTTTTTATTTTAGGGAAAATTCGGCGCATAAGTGAAATATTTATCCTTAGAGCGACTCATAAACGAATGATACTATCACTATTTTGCTATGGAATGTGCTGGGACTATTTGAAATCGTCGTATAAGTGAAAAAGGCGCATAAATGAGGCGGCGTATAAGTGAGAGTTCACTGTAATAGTTTTTTAAGTCTTGAATCCAATTTCTTGAAGAACGAATATGGAATGAGGAAGAATGGATACAGTGTTGTATGTACTATTGGTTATAAATTTACTAATGGTTATAAATTTACTTGAGGTGTTTGGAGCCCTCTAGCACGCGAAGTACTGAGCAAAATATTACGAAATTTCATGGACGCACATATTAGACCATAATATTTTGATTTCTGAAAAAAAAAAAGTTTAAAAAATCGCCACCAGGGAAAAGTTTATTACTCTGACTGTCGAAGAATTAAATGCTACTGACAAAATATGCATCCATTTCATTTGCGAAAATGGCTTTTTTATCACAAATGTAGTTCAATATGATCACCATTGCGAAGTTGCAAGAACTTGATACGATGCACAACCTTTTCCACTGCAGCTCGTAATATATCAGAATTGATTTCGATGACTTTTTAGGTTACAATATCTTTTAAACCTGCTGTACCGGAAACATGTCTTTGATACAGAACTCTTTTCAGCTATCCCCATAAGCAAAAATCACATTGATTGAGATCAGGCCATTGGTGTCCACACCGGAAATTCTACAGCGATAATATTAAACCTCATTTGCAAATAAAAATCATTTTTTTCTTTGCGAAATTGCTTTGCACAGCTTTTTTTTTTTTTTTTTTCAAATTTAATTTGCGATATTCAGAGTAGTACACGTTTACAGCGCCTAATTACACGAAATATAATGACAATATTTCGCTCAGCACTTTGCGTGCTAGAGGGCTCCAAACACCTCATTTATAACCACCTTGTAAGTTCATACAGATTAAGCCTCCTTGTTTCAAAGTATTTTTCACAACTAGTCAAGAAGTAAATTGCATAGTCATTTATAATATAACAGAAACAATACAAACTTGATGAAATTCTGTTTTCTGTTAAAGTTTCAGATTTTCTTTTATTATTATTCTAGAATAAACGAGCAAGATTGTATCTTGAATGAGGATGCAGCGAATGCTGAGAGGATTTTAAACTAACTGTACACTAAAAAAATAATGTTGTTTTTACAGTAGGATACAGCTATTATTGCAGTAATTTTACAGTAATAAACTGTAAAACTGCTAATTTTACAGTAGTAATCTGTAAAACTGCTAGTTTCACAGTTTATTACTGTGCAATTTACAGTTTTAAACTGGAACCACTGCTGCCGGTATTACACTGTTGTTTTTACAGTATAATGCAGCTACTTTAACCCATTTCTGCCCAGTAGCAAAAAAACGGGACGCTTGTTAGTTACTGCATACAAAAACCTGTAATGGGTATATCATTTTACTAAAGCTGCTTTTCACAAGTTAAACAGTCCTTCTTCTTGAGAAAACCAGATCGAACCAGTTGTTGGACATCAGAGGTTATGTAAAATGTATATAAACCATTCAAAGTAAGAGTTTTCAGCAGAGAAATTTTTTTTTTAAATGTTAAAAAAAACTTGGGCATAAATGGGTTAATGGTAATAAACTGTAGCATTGTTAATTTTGCAGTAATAAACTGTAAAATTGCTATTTTTGCAGTAATAAACAGTATAATAGCTAGTTTTACAGTTTAACACTGAGCATTCTACAGTTTTGAACTGAAACCTCTGCTTTCAGTACTATACTGTAAAAACAGCAGTTCATTTTTTGCAGTTCACGATCTGCTTAAAATGTCCCATTTCGATCTGAAGGGAAAAATATGTCGCCATTTTATGCTTTCGAAAAGATGGACAATATCCACCTCATGCGACATCACATGAAATTCCAAAAAGCATCAAAAGCCCTGCACGGAAACCTTTTTCGAATGTTTTATCGAATAGAACGTCATCTTCGAAACAAATTGCAAAATCCGCTCACCGAAGGAAAAGCTGGAACACGGGATGCGTCTTTCTACCCGAAGCTTCAGCGTAACTTCCATAGACAGTGCTGGCGCTCGAGAATATATATATATATATATATATATATATATATATATATATATATATATATATATATATATATATATATATATATATATATATATATATATATATATATATATATTTAAATTAAAAGTATAAAACTTTGCGAAATAAATCTTATTAAAAACAGAAGTAAAGAGAAAATTCCCAAAAGACCCTGGGGCCTTCATCAGGGGGACTCCCCTAGGGTAGAGAACCTAGATACTGAGAGAAGCGACACAGGTGTACCGCGCGCTGATTGGTCAATGGCAAAAATCGTCCAACGCTGAAGTTCCCGTCCATAGGAATAGCATTGCGCGCGACTTGCGCTCCAGAAAAAAAAGTGGATTACTAATGAAATAAATTAGGTCATGCAATTTGGTTTTCAGTTTTACATTCTTTGATGTGCTGTGCACTAGTCTAGTGCCTTCAATGAAGTCTTATTCTTCTCAGGATTTTTAAAAAAATTATTTTGTTTTATCAGGCCTATGTTCAAGGTTTTGTTTGCTGTATTCTGAGCAATATTTTGAACGATAAAAATAAACCAATGCATTTAGAATGTACTTTAATCTATTAACTAACGGTCTTGCTTCATTTCATAGTGTTTTTTTACCTGTAATTTTATTTTTAAGACGGTTTTTAAAAGTCCACGAAGAAGCTTGCTTTGGCGACAGCTGGGCTTTAAACGCACGCCAAACAGGTTACTGTACTCAAGGTTTAAAGCGCTTGCATTTAAAGTAATTTAAAGCAGAAAGATGGAGGGTCTCGTTTAACGGAATTTTTATATTTTGGAAGTGTTTAAAACATTTCTATGAGTACGCTTGATTTTTTTTTTTTTGTATTACATTGTACAAATTATCTTTCTACAAATATTTTATCACTTAGTGTCTCTTATTCTCAGGATTCTCTGCTGCTTCATTGATATTGTATTCGATAGTTACGAAAATATCATAGTGTTAGAAAATTTTTCGAAATTTAGTTTCAGAATTAAAATAAATGAATTGATTTCAATTCATTGAAACTTTCAATATTCATTTGTCACCAAAAATAACGATTATAAACGGAATGGACTATGATTTGTTTATAGAATATATTAATTCATCGATTTTTTTTTTTTTTTTTTTTTGTGTGTATCTGAGAGTGTGATGTTTATGTATGATTTCTCGGGAAAAATCATATAATCGGCTTTATAGAGTCCATGTATTCTTGAAAAAAAGTCTAATAGGAAATTTATAATATTTTTTTTGGTAAAACACTCTTTCAAATGTTCATTGCACAAATGACTATAAATATCATTCATACATAAATACTAGTCAAAATAGTACTTTTTTATGAAGTAGATATTGATTCTCAAAGAAATTAATTTTAATATTATAGTTATTAAAGACACGGACTAATTGTATTTTCGCAAGTTTATTTTTTGTTGATTAAAAATGTTAGATATTTATCCAAACATTCGATGCTTTAGAAAATATATTTTCAAACTCTATTTCCAAATATAGGTTTTTTATTTTTCATGGTTATGCACATCAAAGCTATTAAATTATATCCTTGAGCTAGGACAATATTTTAATGTTTAGTAAAAAAACTTGTAAATATATATGATTAGAATCATTTAGTACATTTACTGATTTTAACAATGTATCTTACTTAAATATTCAAACTTATTCATTACTTATTAAAAATTAATGTTCTCATTAAAAGTTGTATAAACAGAGTTCATAAAACTGACAAGATTTTACTTTACATAATACTTGAAATGTATTTTTTAAATTTATTTCTTAGATTTAAGAAATCTGTTAAGTGTTTAAATTAGGGATGCACCGATAGCCAAATTGGTCGATTACCAATTAATCGGTTGTTGATAATCGGCCGATTATTCGGTTGCTCCGATTAATGATAAGGATGATTGCTTTTAATATTGCCAATTTCACAATCACTGTTTTTTCTCTCTTATATAATTCCTAGTTTAGAAATAGTAATTTATTTCTGAGAGAAGATTTTTTTTTCCATTTTTCTAATTTTCACAAAATAATTTCATTGTTTTATCATATTTCTTCAAACCAATTTTCATGTTGTCAATATTACATTAACATATTGTTACTTATATTAATTGGACATAGAAATTTAAAAAATGGAGGGGGGGGGGTCTTTGATGAGCACTCCAATTTAGGAGTACTTTTAATTTAAAATTTTAATAATCAGTAGCCATTTAATTCAAGACTTTTATTCTTTGCGAAAATTAGAGGTTATTTAAAAGCACTGTGCTAAGGAGAAAACTATCGAGACATGAAAAATGTTGCAACATTGCCTATGTGTATATTTATTCAAAGTTGGAGAATTATTTTTTGATAACTTTACATCAACTGTGAGGATTATTATTACTGTCAATAAAATCATTCATCATAGTTTATTAGTGAAGGTACACTGCTTTAAAGAATATTTAAAAAAAAGTTTTCAGCGATTAATCGTTTCAATTTCGCCGATTATTAATAATCGGCAAAGTGGCCGATTAATTGGTACTGCCGATTAATCGGTGCATCCCTAGTTTAAATGTATATGCATGGTAAAAAATTAATTTTGGAAAAAGTACAAAAATTACATGAAGTAGCAGATAAAATTTTAGCGGATCCGAAAAATATTCACAAGGACTAATGAGTGATGTGAAATGCCGCTTGTCTGGCATAAATTCATTTATACGATTAAAAAATAATAACAAATGCACCAACAGAAGTGTTGGGTTGGGTTTTCCTTTTCGACCGCGGGCAACTGACCACTTTACGCCAAACGAGCGATACCACGCCAAGTGCGAATGCCCTAGCTAATTCGAGTTGGACGCAGTTGGACGGTTTTTCCACTCGAAGACCATGCGCAGAAGTGCTATTTCCGTCCTTGTCACTTCTCTGAGTATAAAGGTTCTCTACCCTAGGGTAGGGAAAAGTGAAGTGCGATGTTTCTAGCAAGTTGAAGGCAAAATGCCGAAAAAGATGCAACTTTTAGCCCCCGACATCTCACAAACAAGCATTAGGTCACTAGAAGTCCAATTCATTTATGAATAAACATGAGAGAATACAATTCAAAAGACAACATATATAATCAAAAAAATCAGATAAAACTGACAACATGAAATTACAAGAAATACAAAAAACAGGAACTTTCAATCAACACTGTAAGAACTGCCAACCTATGGCTTCTTCAATGTGCTACTGATAAGACTGTTTGTTAAAATCGCAGGGTTGCAGTTTTCAGTTAAAGTTACAATTAATTGTCTAATTTCTGAGTCTAGACTTAAATTATTGTTGCAAATTTTTTTGTATCGTGAAACTTGTGAAATGATAATGTTATTGAAAACCTTTTTACTTAGACAACTGTGAGAATGGATAAGTGAGTGCACTTTGAAGTTGAAATCTTTACGTTTGTCATAGAGTGCTAGATTGACATCTTTATCTTCTAATTTAATATAAATGTCTAGAAAAGAAGCAGTGTTGTTAATATTTGTTTGTTTAAGCAAAAGTTCTTTTGGATAAATATCCTTGTAGAGATTATGGAAGTTACTGTTGTTAAAAATTATAATGTCATCAATGTACCTGAAGGCCTCAAGATCATTGTCGATCAGAAAATTTGTCTCATAAACATGAAGAAAAGCGTTTGAAAAAGCACTGGGAAAAGACGTACACATCGGAATGCCGTTAATTTGCTTATAAAAATTAGAACCATTGAAAAGATAGTTTTCGAAATCACAGAACTTAACTAAATTTAGCCAGTAGCTAAGATTAGATGATGGGGAATATTTGTAAAGAGATTTTCGAAGTCAAAAGTATTAATACTGTAAATATTGTAATTACGATTATTTAAAAAGTTCAAAGACATTCAGGTACATTGATGATATTACAATTTTTAACAACAGTAACTTCCACAATCTCTACAAGGATATTTATCCAAAAGAACTTTTGCTTAAACAAACAAATATAACCAACACTGCTTCTTTTCTAGACATTTATATTAAATTAGAAGATAAAGATGTCAATCTAGCACTCTATGACAAACGTAAAGATTTCAACTTCAAAGTGCACTCACTTATCCATTCTCACAGTTGTCTAAGTAAAAAGGTTTTCAATAACATTATCATTTCACAAGTTTCACGATACAAAAAAATTTGCAACAATAATTTAAGTCTAGACTCAGAAATAAGACAATTAATTGTAACTTTAACTGAAAACTGCAACCCTGCGAATTTAACAAACAGTCTTATCAGTAGCACATTGAAGAAGTCATAGGTTGGCAGTTCTTACAGTGTTGATTGAAAGTTCCTGTTTTTTGTATGTCTTGTAATTTCATGTTGTCAGTTTTATTTGAATTTTATTGATGATATATGGTGTCTTTTGAATTGTATTCTCTTATGTTTATGCATAAATGAATTGGACTTCTAGTGACCTAATGCTTGTTTGTGAGACGTCGGGGGCTAAAAGGCGTTTTGCCTGCAACTTTCTAAAAACATCTAACTTCACTTTTCCCTACCCTAGGGGAGTCCCCCTGATGAAGGCCCCAGGGTCTTATGGGAATTTTCTCTTTACTTCTGTTTTTAACAAGATTTATTTCGCAAAGTTTTATACTTCTAATTAAAAATATGTCTACTACCAGTTTCAAAGAGCTGCCACAGGCTCCTTTTGACTTGTGTGGTGAAGTTTATTTTTTTGTTCTATATAATTCTTCAACTACTTTGTTTATGTTAATATATATATATATATATATATATATATATATATATATATATATATATATATATATATATATATATATATATATATATATATATATATATATACTTTAAGAATATTTGAGGAGTGTTCGACCTGACACTGGCGTTAGAGGCGCACGAAATACATAACTCATGCGTTTATAAGATAGCTTCTTTTAAATGCACTCTGCAGAAAATAAGTTATTGTTTCTACAGTATAATACTGAATGCAGCGGTTTCAGTTTAAAACTGTAAAATCGCAGTAATAAACTGTAAAACTAGCTATTTAACAGTTTATTACTGTAAATTAACAATGCTACAGTTTATTACCATTAAATGAGCTGCATTATACTGTAAAAACAACAGTGTAATACTGGCAGCAGAAGTTCCAGTTTAAAACTGCAAAATGTACAGTAATAAACTGTAGAACTAGCAATTTTACAGTTTACTACTGTAAAATTAGCAGTTTTACAGTTTATTACTGCAAAATTACTGTAATAATAGCTGTATCATACTGTCAAAACAACAATCATTTTTTAGTGTACCCGAAGCCTCAGCGTACCTTCCATAGACAGAGGTGGCAGTCGGGAATATTTCAGGAGTGTTCGACCTGACGCTGTGGCATTGGAGGCGCACGAAATACATAATTCATGTGTTTGTAATATTGCTTCTTTAAATACAGTAGCAATGGATGATTTTGCTTTTGGAAATTTTAAAGCAGTTTAATGGTATACTGCGAAAATGAATGTTGTTTTTGCATTATAATACAGTTAATTATATAGCAATAAACTGTACAAAATTGTCATTTTACACTAATAAACCGTAAAATTTCTACTTTTACAGTTCGAAACTAAATTGTCTGATTTTACAGTAATAAGCTGCAAAATTGCTAATTTTACAGTTTATTGCGGTGCGTTTTACAGTTTCAAACTTAAACCTCTGCTGCCAGTATTACACTGTTGTTTTCAGAGCATAATACAGCTAAATTTTACTGCAAAGAATTGTAAAATTTCTAACTTTACAGTAAGAAACTGTAACATTGCTAGTTTTACAGTTTATTACTATGCATTTTACAATTTTAAATTAGAACCGTAAAAACTGCTGTAAAAACAACAGTTCATTGTTGCAGTGCAGATATAAGCTTTTCATGTGCAATTCCTTTATATTAGAACAAAATTCAATACAGTATTTTTAAGTAATGACTAGGTTGGAAGGAAACATGTTTTCAATTTCGGAAAAAAGTTTCACTTCAAAGAAATTTCAAATTGAAAGCAGTATAAAAAAATACAAAAATTTTTGATTTTATTTCAATTCAAAAATTTATGTTTCTATAGTTATGGTTTTCACTTAAAGATTTGATATAATATTTGTATATGCCTGATTGATTTCAACACTTAAGCATTGCAGTTAATCTTAGTATTGTTAAATTTAGGTTTATTCCAAAGCATTTTCTAAAATTTTAGCTAAAAGTTTGAGAGAATAGGAAAATATGGTGGTATAGTGAAAACTATTCGTACAAAGCTGCATACTGCCAGCTTTTTTCTCTAATTACTTCCTTTTACGTAGTAAAGGAAGTATTGTGGTCGCGAAAAAAAATCACTCAAATTTGAGTCTAAATTTTGATTTTGCTCATCCCCTAATGAATGTTCAGTAGTTTTTTCGACCTGTCAGCACGTGCATATGTGCCTACCAACATATAAGCAGTCGAAAAATCCTTTTCAACCACCTCCGAGTTAATTACGACGAGTTTTCTCGTGAGGTCTGTATGTACGTATGTGCGGATGTATGTGCGTATGTGTGTGTGTCGCATAACTCAAAAACTATATGCCATAGAAGCTTCTAGCTTGGTATGTAGGCTCTGAGAATGGTCTAGTTGTGCACCTTCCCTTGTGGTTACATTCGAATGTTCCCAAGGGGGTGTTTTACCTCTTTTTTGGGGCTAAATCAGTGTTAATTTCAATGCAGACTCAAGTGATATGAATTGGCGCGACCACTTGGCGATATGTCGCCAAGTTTTTGGTCACCTAGCTTGACGCCAACTTGGCGACATATCGCTAAGTTGGCGACAAATTTGGCGAAAAAATTATTTTTTGAATTTGGGTTCAACTTGGTGCTATTGGCGATATTTTGCGAAAAATTCACTGAATGATATTAAAATTAGCAATATTTAGAAAATTAACCATTGTAAATTTTTTTTTGTATTGCTTCGTGGCAAACTAGGGGTGTAAATGTTCAAATTGCTATCTTGCTCACTCCTAGCACTATTTTAACACTAAGGCATCTACAAGGAAATATACACGTAAAAGGAAGTAGTGTGGGACCCATACCAGATTTTTTTTTTTAATTACAGGTTTATCGACAGATAAAGTTTTAATCTAAATCTAAGGATATTAATATTAACTGCAATATTTAAGTGTTAAAATCAAGAAGGCATGTACATATTTTATATCAAATATTTTAGTGCGAAAAAGATTATAGAAATAGTCTTTTGAATTGAAAAAAAAAGTTTTTTATACTTTTTTTAACTTTCCATTTATACGATTGCCAGAGTGTTTTTTATTCAAATTTCACAATTGTTATCTAGATTTTTTTTCGTAATTACTAGGGATGCTCAAACATAATGCTGCAGACAGCCACAAATATGTTTTCTTTTTATTCCCTCGAATTTCGAAACACTTGTAGGAAAGTTTTGTTCGCATAAGAGCCACATTCATACAATTACCGATTGTACGAATTCATCTCTCTTAGCCCAACCACCCACTGTAAATAATGACAGCAATAATTACACGGAAGTAATAAATATCGCTGAGAAATCATTCTTAACTACAAAAATTATTCACGTAAAAGATGTCGTAAAGTTTATCATCATTATGTTTTCTTTATCTTTCCATCTTTTTTTGAATTATTGTTGTTTTTTTACGCAAGTGAACAGAAATCTCCGAAGACCGGTCAAAATTTTCTGCGGCCAGTAGTGGTACACTAGGTGACCAAAAGTATCCGGACACTTTCAAAAATTCACATTTTTACATATAGCTCGAGAAATAAGAGATCAATTGTTCCTTAACTTTAGTCATACAAAATATAGGCTTCAGCGAACATTTCCCAGTTGAAATTAAATTACCCTTGCATTTGGGGGACGACAAGAAAGGGGGTTGAAAGGAAAACCGCATTTTGACCATAACTCTTCGAAAATAGCTCGGAATAAGCTATCAACTTCAGTGATTAATTAGCATACTATGTATAATTACTGTACAATTTTTTATGAACGTACCACTCTTACTTCTGAAGATATGAAACAGTTTTTGATCAAACCTTATCACAACTTCAGGAAAGATGACAAAATACTAGAGAAAGAACATACTAAAACGGTAAATAAAAATATTAAAAATTCGATGAGATATAAACGTTAAAAGGAAATAATTTTTCACGGCGCATGCGCGAACGACAGAAATTTGTAACTGCAAAAATATTGTAGCCTGATTTATACTGCATCTTATAGAAAAAGTTTCAGTTGAATATCATGAAAAATGAAAAAGATATCAGCGATCTAGTGAGCTGTATTTCATTCATTCGCAGACAATACATAAATAGTGAGGGTGTGTCCACAAAGAGCTATTTTTAAATTAAAGGTTATTGCGTCGTCGTTCAAAACCAACGTTTCAGAGGTGTCCGGATACTTTTGGAAACCTACGTATAAGGTCTTTTTGGCCGAACAGACGAAATGTGACGACAATGCCGAATATAAATTTTCAAACTGTATACAATTTAACATTGAAAAAAAATGATCGATTGTCACCACACTATTTGTGGACAACCCCTCACGATTTATGTATTGTCTGCGAATGAATGAAATACAGCTCACTAGATCGCTGATATCTTTTTCATTTTTCATGATATTCAACTGAAACTTTTTCTATAAGATGCAGTATAAATCAGGCTACAATATTTTTGCAGTTACAAATTTCTGTCGTTCGCGCATGCGCCGTGAAAAATTATTTCCTTTTAACGTTCATATCTCATCAGATTTTTAATATTTTTATTTACCGTTTTAGTATGTTCTTTCTCTTGTATTTTGTCATCTTTCCTGAAGTTGTGATAAAGTTTGATCAAAAACTCTGCGTGTTATGAGCAAAAACCCTTCAAATAAAATTGCCGTTTTTTCAAAAATGTTTCATATCATCAGAAGTAAGAGTGATGCGTTCATAAAAATTTGTGCAGTAATTATACATAGTATGCTAATTAATTACTGAAATTGATAGCTTATTCCGAGCTATTTTCGAAGAGTTATGGTCAAAAAGCGGTTTTTCTTTCAACCCCCTTCTTGTCGTCCCCCAAATGCAAAGGTAATTTAATTTCAACTTGGAAATGTTCTGTGAAGTCTACATTTTGTCTGACTAAAATTAAAGAACAATTGATCACTTATTTCTCGAGCTACATGTAAAATGTGAATTTTTGAAAGTGTCCGGATACTTTTGGCCACCTAGTGTATTAACCCACAAATAATAATTATAAATAAAATAAAATAAATAAGGAAATAAATAAAAATTTATCAATGTTTTTTTCTTTTTTTTAACACTTAGACAGCCAACCTACAAAAATTTCGTAGCATATGAGTTGTGCTAAAAACAGTGCACCTGTTAGCCGGTTTTGATTTACTGGTTGAACCTCCTCAGAGGCACAACATCCATATTAATGTCAGTGCACTCACTGCACATGAACTCGAATCTGCACGAAAACGGCAAATCTGTCACCCAAGAGCTGACTCAAAGTCGATTATGTCAGCTAAAATGACATGCCACGAATTACCTCGTGGCGCTGCAGTCTACGTATTAAGAAATGGCGTTCATTTTGTGTGGTGGAATAGCGGGATAAAAGAGCTCAGTAGCGTGGAATTACTTCAAAAACAAATACAGCGAACTCTCACTTATATACGCCGGTCCAAGGGACCAACAGAAAAAGGCGCAGAGGGACGTATAAGGGAACAAGCCTATTTAAAAGACTAAAACGCAACATAGTTTCTAATGAGAATGAATAAGAATGTTTCTATTGAAAAGGGACATTTACGACGGTCTGGCAATGACTGTAACGTAACTACAATGATAAAGAGAAAACAAAAATGGTAGCATACCTAATTATAAACTGCTCCCTTTAAAATGATGCATAATAGGGAATTGTCCCTCTCCGAACTCTAGTTCATGCGGAAAAAATGCCTTCCGTGAGCAATAAAGGCGAAAGATTAAAGAGGAAAGTGAAGGAAAATATTTTTTTTTAAGAAAATAAATTATTTTTTTTACATTTTATAGAAAATTCGGCGTATAAGTGAAATATTTATCTTTTAAGCAACTTTACACATAAACGAATGATACTATCATTATTTTGCTATGGAATGTACTGGGACCATTCAAAATCGTCGTATAATTGAAAAAGGCGCATAAATGAGGCGGCGTATAAGTGAGAGTTCACTGTAAGTGGAAATTAACTAGAAACGACTTGTTCCGCGCGTTACGCACAAGCATTCGCTGTAAGCAGCGAAGTCACGAGAATGACAAATTTGAGATTACAATTACGATTACGATTACAGTCCTCTGCCAAATCGCAATTACGAATGCAGCAACGATTAGATTATGTAAATAATGTAATCGATTACGATAATTATATGCCAAATACGATTTCGATTACATGATTACAGCTCTGGGAGAAATGTATTATATACATATACAGAGGAGGATCCAGAAATTTTTGTTGGGGGGTTACAGTTTCCGTGCACCTTATTAGTTAAGCGGAAGGAAAACGAGGCATGTAAAATTTAAATCATACAATATTGCACAGCAGGTAAAAATGTGTACTATATTCTGTTCATAATAACTATATATAAATAAAATAAATTAACTATTTATTTATTTTGGTAAAAAATTCTTATCACGAAAAATACAAATTGGAAATTTATAAACTGTCTACATGTAATCAATATTGGACTTACAAAATTCTTAAAAATAAAATACTGACAGGAAATTTTTATAAAATTTCTCAGCTAAAATTTAACATTTTTAAACATAAAAATGTTTTAAAAACTATTAATACACAACGTTTTCTTCTTTAATATACTTATTGATTAAAAATAATAAGAGCATTAAAATATAAATAATAAACTAAGATTAAATTATATGTAAAAATATTTTGAAAGAAAAAATAAAGTCAGATAGCACGATTGCAAAGCTGAATTGCGATTATGGAAAAACAGATTACAATTACAATTGCACAAGAAATACTTGATGAAAATTACGATTACACGATTACGCGTGTCCCATTTCCAAATTATAATTATGATTACGATTACAAAAAATGTAATCGATTACGCCAGTTACGGTTACGTAATCGGCGATTATTCCAAGCCTGCAGAGAACCCTATTATTTTTTTGTATATGGGTCATTCCAGCGAAAATGGTACAAATCATGTCTGAAACCCTTTAGTTAAG
This sequence comes from Uloborus plumipes, assembly GCA_038373865.1. NCBI lineage: Eukaryota > Metazoa > Arthropoda > Arachnida > Araneae > Uloboridae > Uloborus > Uloborus plumipes. The sequence goes on along the minus strand of JAXGGA010003481.1, from coordinate 26,547 downwards.
ATTATTAATTTAAATAATTTCCACCAACTAATCATACTTTTTTAATTGAGTTTCCATTTATTTGTGTATAATATAGTGTAACAAACTATTACATGACTCATTTATGAAAGGATTTTAAATATTTTGATCACTTTGTAACAGAGTGGACATGTAACAGAGTGGACAAATAAGCCTTTAAAAATATTTTTATGATCACAAAGAAAAGTTAGAATCACAGAGCAAGCATAAAGTGGAATAAACAGCCTAAAACTGTAAGTCTGTCTGCAATTTCAAGAAAAAATCTATTTTGTTCATCATGAAATCGATTGTAACAGAGTGGACACCCAACAGTTCAAATTAACTATCATAAGAAAAGAATGAGGTTCACCCTGGTTGTTGACTACATAATTCAATGTAGCAAGCTACTACCTATACTTTTTAAAAAAATAGATCAAATTGAATGCAATTGTTTATTTTATTTCCAAAAGGCTTGAAACAATTCGATAAAAAACAATTCGAAACATAGAAAATCTAGGGACATGGATAAATGATAGTGTTTTTTGGGGAAATTTTTTTTCATTTGCTTAATAAACTGCAGAAATCGTGTCAGAAGCATCTTTGGTGCGGTGCAGTGTCATTTATTTTGTTGTTACATAAAGTTTAATTTTAAATCGCATTCAAAATTCTAGCAATTTGAAGCTGGGACACGTCATTTTCTTCTTCTTCTGACAAAGATAATTTTTTTTGTGTCCTTTCTAAATGGATTATACCTAATCAATTGATACTTGATGGCACAAAATTAAATGGAAAACCAATAAAAAATACACTTAATGGGTGGTGTTTATTAAAATTGATTTTAAAAAATTCTCAAGTATCGGATGGATATGATTTGCACCATTTTCGCTGGAATGACCCATGCTAAAAATAAGTGATAAAACATGTGAACAAATACAGCATTTTCTAGTCAATAAACATGCGATATTTTTAGGTTGAACAAAATATTCATTGCAGTTTCTTTCATCATCTTATTTCACGATTTATTTCAGCTTTCAAATGCATAAAATAACTGAATACATAATGAAACGGTGAATATGACGGAATATTTTTTATCTATAATAACTGTTTAAGATAATATATCACAGTTATATTATCTTGAATATATCTTCGGGAAATTAATTTATAGTTCCCACTCGTATATATCACAGCTTGATATAAATGTTTAAATTGTAGTTACTCTTTTCATAAATAATGTTTTTTGTGATGGTTAAAGTCTACGTTCATTTTAGAGAAATTCAATTGAACTTTTTAAAAATTAATGGAAGGTTATATGTCTTTTATAAGGTAATTCCAGTAGTAGATTACTATTATTGTTAAGATTGAAATATGTTTGAAAGATTAGGAGTACAAAAACATGTTTGTGACAATTCTTAAAACAAAAAGTGGTAACACAAGTATCAAACGCGCAGATTTCTAAAACTTAACATATGACGTCTCATATTTATAGTTGTTGTTCGAAAGATAAAAATTTTGAAATTAATGCTTGAGATGTTGTTTCTTTTGCTTGTGAATATTTTCTTGATGAACCAGGGGTTCAGAAGTGTCTAAGAATAAGCAATGAATGACTTCTTTAAAAATAGCAGGAAATTTCAGTGAAATTTTTGGTTGCTCTAACAACTATTATTTAAGATTAAAAATGATTTGAAAACATATTCAATTTAAATTACTAAAAAAATTGATTTCATCCAAAAGTCTGAAGCCTTTTTTTTATTGTTTTATTACATATATGTATAAAAAAAGTCTTTGCGATATTAAGTGCACTTCTTTGAGCCATAAATATTAAGCAATTAGCTCATAAAGCTTTTTTACACACTTTACACACTTAGCAATCAACTAGTTCAATGGAAAATAGACTTTCCCCAGTATAAGAAAGGGTTTAACACTTTCCGATCTAAGCCCGAGCTCAGCTCGGGGTGCCGTTTTTGTTGAAGATGACTAAGCCCGAGCTCAGCTCGGGGTCAAGTTTGAGCTACTGTAGCTATGAAAATACGGGTTTTTTCCGTTTCAATCCTTTTTAGATATTATCTATGGACCTTTTACTTTCTTAAAAAAATATAGATGGCACTACCAATCAGAATTAACTGCAGGAGACGATATAGAATCGAGGCTTATACGAACTTATTGCGAACCATGTAGTATTGCTCTTTGTGCAAATCCGTGTTTTGAAATGCACCACACCAAAGTAAATAGTGCAAAATAATGTGTATTTGAAAATTAAATCTTTTTTTAAATATTTGTTCAAGATTTGGGTAAGTTTTTAATTAAATTTGTGCGTATTTTCATGGTCAAAAAAGATATTTTCCTATGCGGAACTTCAAGTTCCAAACATGCATTTTTCGACAATTTCTTACTAAATATTAATTGTTGTTTCACTTAAATAGGTCTTTCATCGTGAAAGAAAACATTTTGAAGTATTTAATAAAATTAAAATTGCCAACATTAATTTTTTCGAAGTATTTCTTAAAAAATCACGAAAAGCAACAAAATCCCAAGTCTGGAGGGAGATGCGCGGTCGAAAAGGCTCAGACCTGAAAGTGTTAACACCATTCCTATGTTAGAGCAACTGTAATCAGAATTAAAACATCAAATTTCATTCGTGGGGGAATGTGGGGTAAAGAGGAACAGTTAACTTACCTGTTTCAAAACGAACAAATTGGAAATTTGTTCTGAAAATTGTTGTGCACAAAGAAGTATTATTTTTCATTTTGACAGTTATTTTGTATTTTTAAGAAAAGGTGGAAAATTTTTATCTCTAAAAACCGTGGGGCAAAGTCAAAAATGAAATAAATTTGTAATGAATCATTTTCTATTTGATGATTTAAAATATTTTTCATCAAATGAATGCTTAAACAAACAAATTAAGGGATTTACACAAAAAAATGAATAAATAAATGAAATAATTGATACATGAGAAAAATAAATGAGTGAATCAAATAGAGAATGAATAAGAAAACGAGCGAAAAAAGGAATAAATAAGCAGAATAATAAGTAAAGAAATAGAATTGAATGAATAAAGAAATACGTATGTAACTTAATAAGTAAACGGAATTAACTATTTCAGGTTGCCTCGCATACACCTTAAGAAACTGCATTAAACATTTAAAATCGATACATGCTTTAAATCAACTAAATAGGTACTGCATTGGACACCAGTAAATCTCAATGAATAGTTAAAATAATATTTAGAAGAACTTTATCATTTTATAGCAGCAAGAAATATTTTTGCTAAACAGCTATAATATTACAATATTTTCTTTTATTTATTTTTTTCTTAACCTTCAGAGCAATTTATTTTTTGACAGGAATTAACTGTTGGTTTAAGAACACTGCAATAAATAAACTGCAATTGAAAACTGTAAAATGCACAGTAATAAACTGTCAAATTAGCAATTGTACAGTTTATTACGGTGACTATAACAGTTTAAACCTGGGACCTCGGTTGCCAGTATTATACTGTAAAAACAACAGTTTGTATTTTGTAGTGAACCTCTTAAAGTGTTACAAAATGGCTCGCGCTACAAACTATTGAAATATTTAACCATTTAAATCTGGTGATTTCACTATGATTCAAGCTTTGCGTTTACATTAGGATTCGGAACCCACACTTATTACTATGTGGAATTTAAACTGTCAGCTCTTATTTTGTACACTGCAAAAAATGAACTGCGTTTTTTTACAGTATAATACTGGCAGCAGCGCTTCCAGTTTAAAACTGTAAATTGCGCAGTAATAAACTGTAAAACTAGCAATTTTAGTTTATTACTGCAAAGCAGCAATTTTACAGCTTATTAGTGTAAAATGAGCTATTTTTTACAGTTTATTAGTGTAAAATGAGCAATTTTTTTCAGTTTATTTGTGTAAAGTGAGCAATTTTCCCAATTTGTTACTGTAAAATTAGCTTTATTATACTGTAAAAATAACATGCATTTTTTACAGTGCATTTCTACTGATCAACTAGGTTGATTTTTTTAAATAGATTTTTGCAACTGCAAATTTGAGAATTAACTTTGCTCGCTATTTCACGTTGCCCCACATGACGCATTTCATAAAAAAAGGTGAACTCTAAGCATGTCACTCACCTGCTGACGGCACATAGATGTTGAGATACAAGCAATCCTCACTCTGATTGGTCAGCTGCGGCAGTAACCGTTTCAGGTACTTGTACCGTCCCAGAGGCATCCTCTTCAGTGCTTCCGTCTCGTTCGAGATATCCGGGAACTTCTGCGGACACACGGGGCCCTGGTAATCCGCCAGGCGCACCCCTTTCCAATGGGGGGACGTGACGGGGGGCATGAACCTCAGGGGGCCCTTCGGGGCCCCGGCGTAGGGGACGCCCAGGAACACCTCGACCGGTTGCAGTTGCCTGTTGGACAGGGTGCTCATGAATCCTCTCAGAGAGCCGTACCGGGTCGAGACCGCCCTGTCACTCAGCTGCCTCAGCTCGGGTTCGACGTGACGCGCTGACACAAGCGCGCACTCCAGGGTTAATGTCTGTAAACACACTGCAGTCCACCACCTCCAGAGTCTCCAGTCACACCTACCTCGTCCTTTGCCTGTCATGTTCGATGACAGAGATGTCACTTTGGTTTGTTTTCGATAAAACAACGCCGTGTTGTAATTATTTACACCCGATCCATTTCACCTGCGTTCATTCACAATTGTGCTAAAATGCACTTATTTTCATCAATGTAAAATCCAATGTTCATAAACTAACAAACACAAGGAAGTAGTTAACATCATCGCGGTAGTTTAGATTGTTTTTATTCTTCCTCGTATGTGGAAAATTGTTTCACTAATACATTGAGTTCTAGAAAAGAATCACAAAACGTTTGACTAGAGCCAAACGATTAACTCCTAAATCCTTTTTTATTTTTAAATTCTGAAATTCAAGTTCTTATCAGTGCAAAGATTTAAAGTTCACTTATTCAGCAAACGTAACTAATGATTAAATCGATTGAGCACCGAGACCTTCCTTGCATCTAGAAAAAACGAAGCAATGAGTAATAATTCACAATAATAATATATCATCTCGCAAAATATGGTAAAATAATCTCAAATATTTCATACAACTGTTAAACTTAGAGCTTGTGAGTAGCTATCACTCACAGTAATGGTTTTCTGGACTAAAAGCAATAAAAAAAAAAAAAAAGAAGAAAATATGAAGACATTTTCTGACACTATCTGGCCGGCCATGGTGGACGGGGTTTTACCGAATTACAGAAATCGCGCTCTACAATTCATAGAGAATCCTGAAATTCCCTTCCGGGAGGCCGTAGAGCAGTGAGATAGAGCTGTGATCATCCAATCTCGGATGCAGAGAGCCGAAACGGGAGAGAAATTCGGGAGCGCCGTTCCTTCCCGGAGTTTGCCGGATTCAGCCACTGGCAGCAAAAAGCAGGATACCAGCTCTCTCTCTCTCTCCCTTTCTCCCCCTCCCTCTGGCGTGACGCATGCGGAGTTGATAGCCCGTGATGGCTCTTTTCCCTCTCGGTAGGGAGAAACGTAGGGATATTCCGTAAATCCCGGCGCGTGATGTCGGGGCTTTGCTGTTCTAGAGGGCAGACACGAGATTTTTTTTTTTTTTTACTTTTCTTTGGAATAGAGGTCGATTGAGAACAGATCCTGGTTAGAAAAAAAAGAGATTGAAAGAGTGCTCTTTAAATTACTTTGAAAGAGTGCTTTTTGTTACTTGCTTAAAGAGGAAGCAAGTGTCAGCCTCCTGAGCTACATCGTAAAATTGAACGTTATTTTTACAGTATAACAAATGGTTCATTTCTAAATTTAAATTTAAAAATCAACCAATCAAAAAAATCTAATTGGAATATTGTTTGGATCCATCGCTAATAGCTGTAAGCCTCAAGGTGACGCTCAAAGTGGAACCAATGTCGAAAATAGCGAAGCAAATGTAGTAGGCATTTAGTATTTAGGAGGCGTTGCTTAAGCTCGCCAACCCCGATACTACTTAAACCGCTCTGACATCGGCTAAAACAATATTTTTCCAGCTTTATTTGCATAGGGCAAGGACATGAACAGCGATTGTAAATAAGCTGATCGTTGCCAACGGTGTTGCAACCTTACCTGCAAGCTGTTTTTCCTTCTTTGCGCCACATTTGGTGAGAAATCACATGGCGTCGCAGAGCTTGGCGACATTTGGTGTCATTCCGAGCATGACTAAAAATTATAACTGGTATTGGTGAACCCTTATATCATTTGTAGTTTGTATATCTTTCCCGCAATGTAATCAACCATGAATGGAATGCAAGACGGGACAATATTCATTTGTGAAGTACCTTTGTGCATTAAGTGTAAAGTAACTACAACGTTTAAAAAGCACAAAATGCATCATTAAGCTCACATTTTTTTGCATTGAAAAAGGCGTTCCTTGTAGCTCCAAAACACGTGTCTGCGGTATCCCTGCGTATTTGTCCTTTTTTAACGTTGTATTTATACTTTACATTCATTTGTGGTCTTGATTTTTCTCGCTTTCGCGAGACATCTACAGAATGATCTTTAGCGGTTATATAGACGCGGTTTTGATTTTAATTCTGTATAGAATCGTTCTTAGCTTCGGCTAGTCTGAGCAACGTTTTTGGCGGGAAGCCCTTGCGCTCGTAATTACGAATATGCTGATTTCAATTGCGTAGTTTAGTGTTAAGGGAACTCTGATTGTTGATATTCGCTGAACCGCTGGGTTGTTAGCAACTGTTTCCTGCTTCAATATAAATAACTGTCTGTTTTTGTAGGACCGGGCTAGGCCGATCGGTAAGGAGTCGGACTCGTAACTGGAGGGTCCCGGGTTCGATCCGAGTCGATCAAAGATCCACCGTCGTTACTAATGGTGGCTGGGCGACATAAAATAAGGGTCGTGGTCACAAAGTCCTCCCAGTGAAACGATACCTCTGGGGGTACTAGACCAGGGATTTGCTCGGCTCTTGGTCTGATCAAAAGAACAGAGCGCTCTGAGCTAAATCGGACTTCCACCTGAATGGTGCTCGTTGAAAAGGGAAGTTGTACTTATTCTGCCTTAAATTGGGTCGATTTGCCTACTCAGGCTCGGGATCCTGAGTGGTTTCAGAAACAAAAAACAATAATAACATATATTTCTAGATAAATTTATCGTGTTTTTATTGTAATTATCATCATTTAAGAAAGTTTGAAGGGGTAACGGACTCGTAACAATATTTAGTGTTGTATTACACAAGAATGCTACTTTACTTGGAACTAAGATCAATTGAGAAAAGATCCTGGTTCAAAAAAAATTATTTTTTAGATTGTTTGATATCTGAACTTTCTCTTTCAATGCACTCAACATGTCAAAATTCAAAGTCAAACACAACCAAAAATCACAGTAAAACCACAAAAATATGAAAAATATCTAGAATCTAAACTATTTTTGTCTTTATACACAGTACATGGATTAAAGTAATAAAGCAGCATACTATCTCTTTCCCCATAAAGCAGGATTGCAAAAAAAAAAAAAAAAAGAAATCCTAGATCAACGATATTTTATCTATGTTATTGCTAAACCTGCATTACTGTCAGATAATACGTTAAAGTCTCAGTAATGTTTTCGCAGCACGTAAGCGAACAGATCTTTTCTTCGGATAAGGCGCCATATGTAAACTGAGACGTACAATTCCTCTCTGCAAGTAAAATATTTTCCCGTTGCATTTCTTGAGGTAAAAGACGTCTTTCCCGAAGCTATTTTAGGATTGCACAAGTAATAAAGGGGATAATACTCCGGAATGATTCAAATATTTTTCTTTCTTTTATATTTCCTTATTCAGCTCCATTTGAGAAAAATGTTGTTGTGTATAATTTTGATATATTTTTGATAAATTCTAAAATATACACAAAAATTTAAATTAAAAAATTGAGAGAATAAATGTAATAATTAATAATTAATTTAAATTTTATTGTTTGTTATTGCATATCTATAGAATATATAGTATGTTATGTTAAGCATATGGGTGATTCTACAAAAATGGGCAAATTCGTGTTAAATACTGATTGCTCTTTTTATTTTTAATTTAATAAAAAACTATTTTGGGAATATTTTTATGCGTCTTTTGTTCTATAATTCTAATTATCAACAATGTCAATAATTAATTATTATTCATTTAAAAATAGCAGATTACATTGAAATGTCATCCACATGCCCTGTCCCGTAGGTGTAATTTTCACAATCTATGGAATCTAGATTTTAAAAAAATAATTAGTTTTTTTCTCAAGAGTTTTTTATTTTTGAATGTGTATGTGTGCAAGATGTACATCACAAAAAAAAGCAAAATAATGTGAAAATAATGTCTCTAAAAATCTGTACCTCAGAACCAGAAGGACCTAAGTCCAAAAATGGTAATTTTCACTTTATTAGTAAATTGTATGTAGAATCTTATTCTGCATCGACCCATGAGAACGGTATTCTATAAATCAAATTCCTTCCAACTACACTGTTAACACTGTTAAAAAAATGTCCTGAAAATAACGGAAAAATATACGGCAGCTGCCGGAGTTTTTCCGTTTCGTTAATTATATTCCGTGATTTTGAAAAATGTCCATTCGCCATTTTTCCGTTCGTCATTTTTTCGTTTCTTAATTTTCCGTTCGTCATTTTTTCATTTCTTAATTCTCCGTTCTTCATTTTTTCGGTTCTTATTATCCCCGCTTATACGTTATAGGCTTATACCTATACGCTTATACTTAAAATATATGTAAGATGGAAAATTATTTAAATTTTGCAAATTAACAAGCGCTTTTATAGCAGCTTAATATTAATAGCAAATTATATATGGAAGTTCAATAATTTAGTCCTTTAAGTGTCGCAAAATGTATAGAACAACAAGTACACAAATTGAAATTTTAAAAAACTTTAGAGAAATATTTGAAAATTTGCGAAACAATATTAACATATAAAAAGATCAAACATGGGTAATGTGCTGCCTTATCTTTTTCGTTTGTTCTTTTTATATGTTTATATTGTTTCGCAAATTTTCAAATATTTCTCTACAGTTTAAAATTTCAATTTGTGTATTTGTTGTTCTGCACATTTTGCGACACTTAAAGGATTAAATTATTTTACTTCCATATATAATTTGCTATTAATATTAAGCTGCTATAAAAGCGCTTGTTAATTTGCAAAATTTAAATAATTTACCATCTCACACACATTAATATATATATATATATATATATACACTGCTCGACATTGAAAATGCAACACCAAGAAGGAGTGGTCAGAAATTCATGCAAATTTTACCGTAGACGCACGTCGCTGAGTTATGCAAATGATATGAAATGCGCAGCTCTCCGACGCACGTGAAGTAAGATATAAGAGAATGAAGTTGAAAAGTGGGCTATGTTCATGTTGGTTTTTCTGCCAGACTAATTATCGGAGAATTTGGTTTTTGTCTCGAAGGATACGTGTGATGGGAGGAAATGCCACGCCGTCCTCAACGAAGACACTTCCAGCATATAGACGACTTTACAAGGGGTACGGTGATCGGACTGAGAAGGGGAGGTTGGTCCATACGTCAAATTGCAGCTGATACCCACATGGATGCAAGCACTGTGCATCGGCTGTGTCGGAGATGGTTGGAAAGAGGAAATGTAGCCACATTGAGGGGTGCAGGTGCAGCCAGAGTGACGTCAGACCGCTTGGATCGACGGATTCACCGACAAGCTGTGGCGGACCCGCAAGTCACTTGTACGTCGATTCCGCAGCACGTGCAAGGTACCCTAGATGTTCCTGTGTCGACCAGAACCATTTCCCGTCGACTGATTGCACGTGGCCTGCAATCACGGCGCCCGCTAAGAAGACTGCCATTGACCTCACAGCACAGACTCCAACGTTTGGAATGGTGCCGGACCAGAGCGACGTGGATGGCAGAATGGCAAACCGTAGTTTTCTCAGATGAATCCCGCTTCTATTTATCCAGCGATAGTCAGCGCATACGTGTGTGGCGTCGACGTGGAGAAAGATCGAATCCGGCAGTAACTGTGGAACGCCCCACAGCGAGACAACGTGGTATAATGGTTTGGGGCGCTATTGCATACAATTCCGTATCACCTCTAGTTCGTATTTGGGGCACTATGACGGCCCAACGATATGTAGATAATGTACTGCGGCCAGTGGCAATCCCCTACCTTCAGGGTCTGCCAAATGCAATTTTTCAACAGGATAACGCCCGGCCTCACAGTGCTCGAATCAGCCAACATGCTCTACGAGGTGTACAGATGCTTTCCTGGCCACCATACTCTCCTGACTTGTCACCTATCGAACATGTGTGGGACGTGATTGGACGCCGTTTGCAGAACCTGTCACTGCCTCGTTCAGAGGACGAACTGTGGCAAATGGTTGAAAGGGAATGGAGTGCCATCCCTCAGGACACCATCCGCAGGCTTATGACTCCATGCCTAGACGTGTTTCTTCGTGCATCGCTGTCCGCGGTAGTCCTACTTCTTACTGAGCCGACGCCGTCCTCGCTCTAAATTTTGCTTATTTATTTTGAAATAAATATCACTTATTGTTCCATGCTGTCTCTGTTTTCTTACCAAATTTCATCAATTTCTGACCACTCTTTCTTGGTGTTGCATTTTCAATGCCGAGCAGTGTATAAAGTATTTTAAAAATGTATATATGTTGAACACTGAAATAACATAAAAGTGACAAGCATGTTTGTCGACAGAAAGACGGGTATGGAATTTGAGTAAAATATTGGAAAATGAGAAACAGAAAAATAGAGCAACGAAAAAAGGAGCGTAAACTAGCTCACCGGAAAATAAAAAAAATATAGACAAAACGATGCTCAAAAATGTAAACTTCAAAACTCTTACGAATTACATGATTTTTTTTTTGAAAAGATTACATCAGTCTCGCGTAAAATACTTAAATATTTTGAAGATGGAATGATCAATGAATGTTATTTGTAAGTGCTTAACTTCAAAAAATTCAAAAGTATTAACAAGGTGCATTAAATATTTTCTCTTATGTTTGAATAAAAATTAAGTTATTCCGAAAGTTCTTTTTTTCTTTTCTGAGTTTGAAACATTCGTGGTTCCTTTAAAAAAATCCTGTATTTTTACTGATTTCCTCTATTTTCATATATTTACATTATGGTGTTCATAGTGATCACTTTCAGAAATGCACTCTCAAAATTGACGATATTTTCGGTTTTTTAATGAAATCACTTCCAAGAATACACCCCGAGCGAACATTTCGTCTATTTAAAGAAACTGCTTTCGTCATTTCCCAGGGATGAATTTCGTCAATTGTAGCGAAATATTTCTTTATCCTAGTTTCGTCAAATTGACAATCATGTTCGTAGTTTTGACAACATTAATTTCGTCACATTAACTTCGTTGTAGTTGAGCATGTTAGTTTATTCAATTTTTGAGTATTCGGTTTTTTATTTTAGTTGATATTTTATCATATTCGATTAAATCATAACTTTATGATTTTATAACCATAATTTCTCTTTTTATATGTGGTCTACCACAACATAAAAATATTAGAAATTGTAGAGGAAAATAGGCATATGACAAAATTCGACATTATCAATGTAGAAATTCAGATGTTTAATATCTTTAAAAAAACAGCAGTTAACTCTTTGTCATTAATTACTTACTTCTTATTTTGCTCTGTTAACAATGCAGGAATAAAATTTTTAGAATCAATGCAGTAAATCACAAAAAAAACAGTACAGGTACGACTCATGAATACAGTGAATTAGTAGATCAATAGGTTGATTCAAAGAAAACATTGCATTTTCTGAAAATTATTAGTTTTATTTTTTTAATGCACGATAGCTCTGATATAATTGTCCGAACTTTTACTGATGCTTAAATAAAGACTTATGCATCGTTTTTTTTTTATTCATTTCTTAATAGGCATAGAGCTAATGGTTAAAACAAAATTTGTAAATGAAGTAAAGTCTTAAAGTGAAAAAGCTAACTTTTGAGACTAAGCTTTTAAATCTTGATATAAAATTACAAAAATCGTTTCACTTAATTTTACTAACCCTCAGCAGCAGTAAGTTTACACATGCAACTCTTAAAATGCACAATTGGTTTACATCATGAAATAACTAACTGTTAAGTCTGAACTCAGATTAAAATAAAAATTGCAATAGCAAAAATAACTAGTAAATTATCATCAAAAGATATGCATTACAATATACATATGATTTAAACCGAGCAATTGCATTTAAATAAGTGCCAATTCTACTAATGTAAATGATAAAAACAAACAATGTAAAGCAAAAATATTTATTCAAAAAAATTACAAAATAATGATACAAATATTCTTTCACATTTTTTGCACTTGGATTCTTTAGCTTGGAAAATTCCCCAAATAATGCCCTACAAAGACAAAACAATGAGAAAACATAAGTTTGGATTGACGACATCAGGGTACGGCTCATACTACACAGTGTAAATCAGAATGAAGCATTTTAAAAAACAATTTTTCTCTATCCCTTCTTATTTCTTGGACAAGGAATTTTTTCCCAGTTTCTCGGAAATTAAAAGATCTTCGTAATAAAATAATTAAGAAATATTACTCAAAATGAAGCTCTTAAAGGGACCACTTTAGTTCACTTAAGTATTTTATAGTTCTTTAAAGAACATATGGGAAAACCCCGCAGCTGTAATACAAACTATAGAGGAAATTTCAAGGAAATAACAATTTGACATCAAGTGCCAATACTGGACTATTTATAATGGGTATGTAAAATTTACTTGACACAAATATTGAAAACAGCCAAACATTTCTTTAACTTCACTACATTTCTTTTTTGAGTATGAATATATACAATAGAGTGTCACATTTTTTTTTTTTGGAAATTCAAAATTTCAAGTTAACAAAAAGTTGTCACTATATTCACATAGTTACCGAAAAATTTATTTTGAAATTGAAAAATATTTAGGTATGCCGGGATCACCTTAAAGTTTCAAGTCCTTATTTCAAAACGTTAGTCTGCTTCTGAGGTACAGAAATTAATCTAAACTTTGTTCCAGCGATTATCCGTCATCCACATGTCTGAAAAGTAGAGATATTTTTCTCTGAAATGTTTTAATTAAAAATTCTGGCAACACATCTTAAAATGTAGCATGGAACGATGTTATTCCTGGCTGAAGATTAATTTTGCTGTTCTGCAATTACTTTTTGATAAAAAGCAAGCTAAACTCAACTTTCAAGGCAAGTGTTTTTCATCTTTGTCATTAACATGGCCTACAGAATGCAAGTAAAATGTACATGTAAAATATTTTTGATGATGAATAGTCCTAAATTTTACATTCGTAAGTTCTTATTCGAAGTTTCGCCGATAAATATTCAGATATGTCTTTTTGAGACCTTGTTACTTGTGGTTTGTCATTCACATGCCCTTTTTCTAATGTCATTCACATGCCCCAATATGAGACACGTGGATGAATCAAAAGATAAACTATGACACTAAAATGTTTAAAAATTATGTCTAACAGTTTACAGGTTAAAAAATGACATTAATATACCTTTTGTGTTTGTGTTATTCACACACTTATAGTGTTATTCACATACAGATTGTATCATCCACATGTCCTTTTTATCATTCACATATGCCTTCAAAAAAATTAATAAGAATCCAAAAATGCAATAAAATACAAAGATTTAAGCTCTGCTGATATTCTAGTTTAATTATGCAACTTATAAAGTACTTTGCAGTTTTTTTTTTTTTTCAGATTTTTAATTTTAAATTAATTTTTTGAAATCTGCATGTTGGAAATATTCCCGAACTTGTAGAATCACCCATATAGAGAATGTAATTAGATCAACTGAAATTTTTGACTGTTGTCATCTGGAAATCATATGTTTAATTCATTTCATACTTTTTAGTGTAAATCAAGCTCACAGAAATAGTCTTTAGATTTAAAAATTATGATTTTTACTTTTAAACTTTAATAGAAAAACACAGAATAAAATCGATGAAGACCCTACTTTTATTTCCTATGAAAGTAACGGAAAATTTCGCCACAATGAAAGAACGAGGAATGGTTTTCCTGTACAACCAGACAAATATTTCTGTAAATATGTATAAATTAGATATAGTAAGTTCATAATTATGTCATTTCATTATTATTTACATTACATACGTTTTTTGACGTATTCCATAAATCTTCTAATCTGCCTACCCTGGACATTGGTTGACGGCACGTGCCTGCCTTCTTCTGTATTACATCAATCCAAAGGTAGTCCAAAACTGTGTTTTTAAAACTACTGCTACAAAATTTTTCCCGGACCCCCCCCCCCCTCCTATATCAAATGCCGGAAATACGTAAGTAAGTAACTATTTTCTCACTGTTCGCCAAAAACTATTTTCTAGTTGCGTCATTGTTTTCAAGGTACAAAAATCTAAACATTTTCCGGGGAGCAGCACTTGCCCCCCCCCCCAACCCATGTGAGAAAGATTTCCTTCCTCTAGACCCCGAAGACCTCTGCGCCCCCCCCCCCAATAATTTTTACAAGTCGGCGTCCCTGAATAATAATTATCATTATTGTCATTATTATAAGGGCGATAATAACAACAATAATAATATTATAATAATGATGGTACTAATATAATACAACTGTATTAACAATAACAATTTAACTACTAATAAATATTATTATTATCGTTATTGTAACAAAAATAATAATGATGATGGTTGTTATACAATATACAATATAATATTAATAATTATTATTCTAATAATAATTATAATTATTATTATTAATATTACTATTATCATTATTATAACAATAATAATAATGATGATGGTAATTACATTGTAATAATAATTATTATTATAATTACTATTATGATGTAAATAATAATAATAATAGTTATTATTGTTATAATAATAGCAATAATTTTAATAATTGAAGGGCTTGGAGGATGGAGGGGCTAAGTTACATTAAATGAACACTCTTTACAATGGTAAGCAATGAATTTAACTAAGAAAATAAAACTTCGTACATCAAAAACTAGATCTCATTAGACCCAGGGGCGTACATAGCGCCCCCGCAACCCCCACGGCGTAGGGAGGGGCGCAAGACGATTGAGGGCGCTCGATCCAGAAAAATAGCACTATGAGTTACACGGGGAAATATTTTTAAATATTTCAATAGGGGGCAGTGGCGCACTTATAAATCTTGCGGGGGAGCGCATTTTATTCTATGTACGCTACTGATTAGACCGATTTCATACTCACACTAACGACAAAGCCAGAAAACAAAAAAGCTGCAACGTCTGCAACAATGCAAATTTGAACTTTAATTACTCGCAATTTCTGTTTTGTCGCTTAACTCTCTCATCTACCAATCCCTTCAATTATTAATATTATCGTTATTATCCTAACAACAACAATATAAATAATGGTAAAATATTTTCTCATTGCCTTTCTTGAGGTAAAAGACGTCTTTCCCGCATTTATTTTAGGATTGCACAAATAATAAAGGGTGAAATTCCGGAATATTATTATTGTTATTCTTATAACAACACCAATATAAATAATGCAAAATATTTTCTCATTGCATTTCTTGAGGTAAAAGACGTCTTTCCCGAATTTATTTTAGGATTGCACAAGTAATAAAGGGTAAAATTCCGGAATATTATTATTGTTACTCTTATAACAACAACAATATAAATAATGGCAAAATATTTTCTCATTGCATTTCTTGGGGTAAAAGACGTCTTTCCAGAATTTATTTTAGGATTGCACTAGTAATAAAGGGGAAAATTCCGGAATGATTCAAATATTTTCATTTCTTTATATTTCCGAATGGGGCTCGATTTTTCGCAAGCTTTTATATATTTGCTCTGTAAATATGATCAACGCAGCGCCAACATGCTTCTATGCTAAAGAGCTGAACGGTTCTTATCTGGGGGAATATTGATTATCGAATGTATACAATGCAGTTTTGATTTTGAGTTTCTTACCGATCTTTTCCCAGGAAGTTTTTCTGCATCGCAAATATTGCGGAGTAGTCTGGTATACATTTAGTGCTTTCAAATAAAGAAAAGGATAGTTAAAGCCCAAAAAGATGATAGATCATTGCAAGCTAAAGCGTCCATTGTGAAAAATGCAATCTATTTAACACCGTAACGATTGGTTAGTTTTCAAGAAAACTTTTATAAAAGTAACTATTTTTTTATCCCTGAAAATCATATGAAAATATATGTATGAGTGACGTATACATTCATTTTTTATTTGTTTTTAGCATGAAATTTTCAAAAATTTTTTATACGAAAAGCCAACATTCAGGATTAAAATGACTTAATGTTGGTTTTCCAGCAAGCAAGGAAAATTTAAATAAACTATATTTTAACATTAAAAGCAAATTTTATCCTGCTGCTACTGTCTAATGTGTAAAATGAGAAGAAAAATGTTTTCGGGAAAAAGAAATGGATTCGTTTTATTCTTATTGGCAGGTCACTACGTAACACTGCAGCCCGGAAACGTCATGGGGGTAAGAATAAAGGGCAGAAACTTAGCCCGTTATTTTGACGGGAGCGAGAAGGAATGGTTTATAAATATACAGGGTGTCCACTCCAATCGTGGACCAATAGCTAATTTCTAAACCGTTAGAGATAAGCATATAGTTTATTTGGGAAAAAATCTCCAAATTATGAGAGGAATTTTGTGTCTATTCAATGTTTTTCAAAAAATCAAATTTTGAAAGAGTTACGAAATTTAAATTTTTACACAGCCCCCCAGTCCTATCAATCATATTTAGTAAAACATTCTTGACACTGTAACGTTTAAAACTTAAAAAAAATCACTTTTCTACGACAAAAATTGACCGAGTTATGATGTTTTGAAAAATCAAGATTTTGAAGGATTTCGCATACGGTCCCTTAAGCGATCTCTCGATGACGTCATGAAACAATGCAAAATCTTGATTTTTCAAAACGTCATAACTCGGTCAATTTTTGTGGTGGAAGAGTGATTTTTTTTTAGTTTTAAACGTTACAGTATCAAGAATGTTTTACTAAATATGATTGATAGGACTGGGGGGCTGTATAAAAATTTAAATTTCGTAACTCTTTCAAAATTTGATTTTTTGAAAAACATTGAATAGACCCAAAATTCCTTTCATAATTTGGAGATTTTTTCCTAAATAAACTATATGCTTATCTCTAACGGTTTAGAAATTAGCTATTGGTCCACGATTGGAGTGGACACCCTGTATATATGATACACTTCTTTTCCCTCGTTGATAAGATTTGGATTTTGCGTTTTTTCACCTCTAAAAACTTTTTGCCCATAATGCCCGTGATAAGGCTTCTGTACCACATATAAATACACTGAAGTGACAAAAGTCATGGGATAGCAATATGCAAATTTTCAGATGGCAGTAGCATCGCATAGAACAGGTATAAATGCGCAGTGCTTTTACAGAGCTTTCATTTCTGTTCAAGTTATTCATGTGAAGAGGTTTTAACCTGATGATGACCGGACGACGTGAATTAACAGACTTTGAACGCGGAATATTAGTTGGAGCTAGACGCATGGGTCATGCCATTTCGGAAATCGTTAGAGAATTCAACATTCCCAGATCCACTGTGTCAAGAGTGTGCCGAGAGTATGAAATTTCAGGCATAACATCCCACCATGGACAGCGCAGTGGTCGACCGCCTGCACTTAAAGATCGAGACCGGCGACGTCTGCAAAAAGTCGTAAATTCTAACAGACAAGCAACACTGCGTCAAATCACCGTAGAAATCAATGTGGGACGTACAATGGACGTGTCAGCTAGAACTGTGCGGAGAAATTTGGATTTCTTGGGCTATTCCAGCAGAAGACCGAATCGAGTGCCTTTACTGACAAAACGACATCGCTTGCAGCGACTCTCGTGGGCACGTGAGCATATCGGTTGGTCCCTAGATAAATGGAAAACCGTGGCCTGGTCCGATGAGTCACGATTTCAGCTGGTAAGAGCCGATGGTAGGGTTCGAGTGTGGCGCAGACCCCACGAAGCCATGGACCCAAACTGTCAGCAAGGCACTGTTCAAGCTGGTGGTGGCTCCGTAATGGTGTGGGCTGTTTTTTCATGGCATGGACTTGGTCCTCTAGTGCGACTGGACCGAACATTGACTGGAAATGCTTATGTGCAGCTACTTGGAGATCACTTGCAGCCATTCATGGACTTCATGTACCCAAACAACGATGGGATTTTTATGGATGACAATGCGCCATGTCACCGGGCCACAACTGTTCGCAATTGGTTTGAAGAAAATTCTGGACAATTCCAACGAATGATTTGGCCACCTAGATCGCCCGACATGAATCCCATTGAGCATTTATGGGACACCATCGAGAGGTCTGTTCGTGCCCAAAATCCTGCCCCATCAACGCTTTCACAATTATGGACGTCTATCGAGACAGCATGGCTCAATATTCCTGCAGAAGACTTCCAACGACTTGTTGAGTCCATGCCACGTCGAGTTGTTGCACTTCGCCGGGCAAAAGGAGGGCCGACACGATATTAAGAGGTATCCCATGACTTTTGTCACTTCAGTGTAAATCAGTTAAGGAAAACCATATTTTTCAGCTCCTTAGCATTGCTTACTGCAATATTTTGCATTAGGTATAACTTCAAATATTGTAATAATAGAAAGATATTTGTTTCATATTATTTTAAATAAAATTGTCGAATTATTTCATTTTCCAAAAATGACCGCATATGTCATGAAATTTCTTATGTAAATCACACAACTTTATAAATTAAGAGTATTTTTATGATATTTCCATAACAAAATACTAGTTTACATTTTTTTGCAATTGTCAAAAATGAAAATCTGTTTAAAGTCGTCTCCGTGTTCCCCTGCGTACAAATAGTTCCAACGGAAACTAGTTAAAAATGGATTCAGGGTTGCTTTAACCCTTTAAGCGGTCAATTATTTTGTCAGAAATGCTTCCAAAAAAAGGCATATTTTTTTATTGCATATAGTTAAGTACCATACTTAACAGAATAAGAATATAAAGAATTTTTAATTTTTTTTTTTTTTTCGTTTTCAATGCTTTTACAATATTTTTTATTTTACAATTTTGGTCACAAAATCCCGAAATATTTGCTTTTTTCAAGTACATTCTGCATGCAGTAATGAATGGTTTACAAATTATGCAAAAATTTCTCTCACACTTACTGTGAATTTTGAGGTTTACAATTTTCCGAACAGTTCGGGAACACCGAACAGTACAGTTTATTACCGAAAAATTAGCAATTTTTACAGCTTATTACTATAAAATTAGCTGTTTTATACTGTAAAAAAACATTATTTTTTTAGTGTAGCAGTAAATTAAATGTAATGACACGCAAAATTTATCGACATATGTTTGAAGAATTCAGTAAACTAATCATAAGCTAAAAAAGATGAAATATCCGAGACAGTTTCAACTCCCATTTAATTTCGTTTCCAATTCGCATTAGAGCAAGATTTCCAAAAGACTAAAATAAATTATGCGTGAAAATAAATAATCCAATTTTTACTCAGATTTTAATTCAGGCAGAAATAAAAAAAAAAAATCAGCAAATGCATTAACTTCAATTTTTCTAATGTTTTTACTACGTGTGTACGGATCATTAGCAGGCATTCAAAGAAAATTACCGATGCTGGAAAATGAGACTTTCTCCACTGATAAGGAAGCAATCAGGGAATCCAAGGAGCGAGGGAATCCTTGGGAAGATCTCCATTCAATTAACAGTCCTTGTTTTGTTGATTAGTTTGGAGAGAGGCTCCTGCAGGAGGGAAAAAGAAGTAAACTCGAGTTTATTTTAGTGCGGAGAATTAGTACTTACTGCAGCTTCCCTTGCAGCTTCGGATTAGATGATGATCTGCTGCGGAGATGCTGAAAGAAGTCAATTAGGTGTTTTTACTTCTGAGGGGATGGACGTTAGGAGGCAAGAAAGGAACGGAGAAGGGAGAAGTTAAAATGGATTTGGTTTCGTTTCCAGGCACGGTGTTGCATCTCAAAAATAACGCACTGTTTTGCGCAATTCTTAGATATTGTGTGGAATGCCGTACTAAACAATGTACAGATAATTTTAAGATAAAAACTTTTCAAGAAACAAACAATGTTTACGAAAAGAGTTGTGAATGGGAAAGGTTAAAATGGATTCGGTTTCATTTTCAGGTAAAGTGTTGCATCTCAAAAATAGCGCACTGTTTTGCGCAATTCTTAGATATTGTGTGGAATGCCGTACTAAACAATGTACAGATAATTTTAAGATAAAAACTTTTCAAGAAACAAACAATGTTTACGAAAAGAGTTATGAATAGGAAAGGTTAAAATGGATTCGGTTTCATTTTCAGGTAAAGTGTTGCATCTCAAAAATAGCGCACTGTTTTGCGCAATTCTTAGATATTGTGTGGAATGCCGTACTAAACAATGTACAGATAATTTTAAGATAAAAACTTTTCAAGAAACAAACAATGTTTACGAAAAGAGTTATGAATGGGAAAGGTTAAAATGGATTCGGTTTCATTTTCAGGTAAAGTGTTGCATCTCAAAAATAGCGCACTGTTTTGCGCAATTCTTAGATATTGTGTGGAATGCCGTACTAAACAATGTACAGATAATTTTAAGATAAAAACTTTTCAAGAAACAAACAATGTTTACGAAAAGAGTTATGAATGGGAAAGGTTAAAATGGATTCGGTTTCATTTTCAGGTAAAGTGTTGCATCTCAAAAATAGCGCACTGTTTTGCGCAATTCTTAGATATTGTGTGGAATGCCGTACTAAATAATGTACAGATAATTTTAAGATAAAAACTTTTCAAGAAACAAACAATGTTTACGAAAAGAGTTATGAATGGGAAAGGTTAAAATGGATTCGGTTTCATTTTCAGGTAAAGTGTTGCATCTCAAAAATAGCGCACTGTTTTGAGCAATTCTTAGATATTGTGTGGAATGCCGTACTAAACAATGTACAGATAATTTTAAGATAAAAACTTTTCAAGAAACAAACAATGTTTACAAAAAGAGTTATGAATGGGAAAGGTTAAAATGGATTCGGTTTCATTTTCAGGTAAAGTGTTGCATCTCAAAAATAGCGCACTGTTTTGCGCAATTCTTAGATATTGTGTGGAATGCCGTACTAAACAATGTACAGATAATTTTAAGATAAAAACTTTTCAAGAAACAAACAATGTTTACGAAAAGAGTTATGAATGGGAAAGGTTAAAATGGATTCGGTTTCATTTTCAGGTAAAGTGTTGCATCTCAAAAATAGCGCACTGTTTTGCGCAATTCTTAGATATTGTGTGGAATGCCGTACTAAACAATGTACAGATAATTTTAAGATAAAAACTTTTCAAGAAACAAACAATGTTTACGAAAAGAGTTATGAATGGGAAAGGTTAAAATGGATTCGGTTTCATTTTCAGGTAAAGTGTTGCATCTCAAAAATAGCGCACTGTTTTGCGCAATTCTTAGATATTGTGTGGAATGCCGTACTAAACAATGTACAGATAATTTTAAGATAAAAACTTTTCAAGAAACAAACAATGTTTACGAAAAGAGTTATGAATGGGAAAGGTTAAAATGGATTCGGTTTCATTTTCAGGTAAAGTGTTGCATCTCAAAAATAGCGCACTGTTTTGAGCAATTCTTAGATATTGTGTGGAATGCCGTACTAAACAATGTACAGATAATTTTAAGATAAAAACTTTTCAAGAAACAAACAATGTTTACAAAAAGAGTTATGAATGGGAAAGGTTAAAATGGATTCGGTTTCATTTTCAGGTAAAGTGTTGCATCTCAAAAATGACGCCCTGTTTTGCGCAATGAGAGATATTGTGTGCAATGAAGTTCAAAACCAAGTGGAGATAGTTTCAAGTTATAAAATTTTCAAGAAACGAACAATGTTCACGAAAAAAGTCAATGTTTAATAACTACAGACACGCAAACAACAAACTGGGCTCTATACGGACGTAGGGGCTATATATACTATACTGTATAATCTCTATTCTGTAACAAAATATGTCACAAAATCTGTTGAAGAATAAATCAAGAGTGTACTTGTAAATGTTTTAAGCATTCGGCTGGTGAAAATAATGCACTTAGCCCTCGTGGGTTCTTGGGGTCATATGTGACCCCAATGCAATTTCTGTTTAATATATCTTGTTAATCAACCATTTGTTTTTAATGGCATTTTGTGGCTTTTATTCTTCTAGTTTTCTATTCAAAATAATGCTATTATTGTGTTTTATTTTTCCCGAATTGCATATTTTGCACACAAGACCCTTGGAGTCACTTCCCCAGAATGTCAACAAAAGAGGACGTTGAAACTTTTGTCCAAGAGAACTGGACAGAAAATGCATCGAAAAATGTCATAAGTGTTTGAAATTCACTTGCGAAAAATCATGTTTTTTCAAGTCTGTAACAGTTGTAAATAAATCTACAGTTATTGTAAGTTTTGCTCTAAAATTTTAATTTTTAATGCATAAACTAAATTTTACTTTGATTGTGTCTTTTTATTTTTATTTTTTAGCATTAAAAAGTGTGTGAACTTAAATAATGCATGTAACATTCAATAATCATAATAAATTAATTAAAGGAAGCATTGGGGTCGTTTATGACCCCAAGGGTCTTGAGTGTAACTGAAATGGGAGGGACCCACGAGGGTTAAGAGTACAAAAACAAGTCATGATTAATCATTTAATTATAGTTTACAAAAACTAAAAAATACGCTTTTAGAGTTTCTTTTTTTTAAATATAAAAGTAATCTAATACACAGTCCAGTCACATTAATGTGACCACCTGTCAAAATCTAGAATAACCACCTTTCTCAGAACGGACTGCTGCGAGACGCGCAAGAAGAGAGTCAATTAGGTTCCTGAAAGTGTTCACAGGGATGTTGAGCCATGCCGATTCCACTACCGTGGCTAGCTGCGCTAGATTACTCAGGTGAGGATCCATGGCGCGAACAACCCAATCAAGATGGTCCCACAGATTCTCGATTGGGCTTAAGTCAGATGAGTTTACTGACCAGGGGAGAACGGTAAACTCATCCTAATTCCCTTCGAAACATGCACGTTCACTGAAAGATGTATGGCACTTCGAATTGTCCTGCTAGTAAATGCCATCATCCTGAGGGAAAAAAATATTCCTATGGACATGGTCCGGAAGGGCAGACGCGTACTTGTATTGCTCCATCGTGCCTTCCACAATGATAAGTGAACCCATAGAACCCCAGGAAAACCATAATGCTCCTGTCTCCAGCTTGGACCGTTCCGGCAATGGTTGCAGGCTGTTTGCTTCCAGAGGTTTCACGCCTTCTAAGCCAACATCCGTCTGTCCGATGGAGCATAAAACGTGATTCATCAGTAAATGCTACCTGTCGCCACTCAATGGACGTCCAGCTACGGTATTCACGGGAAAATTCCAGGGTTCGTCGTCGATGGACAGTAGTCAGAGCAGGGGCCTGCATGAACCACGATTCTACTTCAGGAGCCCAGAAGCAGCAACGTCCGCTAAACAGTAGCGTAGGAGACGATGTTGGTAGCCCCTCGGTTTATCTGGGGCGTCAGTTGCTCAACGGTAGGTAGCCCGTCTATCAACCCGAGCGCATCTCCGCAGCAGTCGTTCGCCTCCGTCATCGATGGCTCCTGGTGCACCACATTTGCAGCGTCGGTCGCTGATTTTGAACAGTCCCCATGCACGGTACACTTTAACCACGACGACAAGCGAACAGCTCAAAAACTATGCCATTTTGGAAATGCTTCCAACCTTGGCCCGAAAACCAATGATCCTGCCCTTTTGTACGTCGGATATACCTATCGCTTCGTTTTTGCATTAGGCCAACGATAGAAATGTTTTTCAAAGCCCTCATACACCCTTTATATACCCTCAACTGCACTGTGCTACCAAGTGCATTCTGTGATTGGTTATTTAACGTCGACGTCAAAAGTACGTAGTGGTCACATTAATGTGACTGGACTGTGTATCTTTAAATGAGCAATTCTTGTGTATATATATTTCGTATCTCGAAAACGGCTCTAACGATTTTGATAAAATTTTGTATTTAGATAAAGTTTTGGTTTTTGAGTTCATCTGTATCGGCGTTTTTTCTGTAAAAACGCGAGTTTTCACAAAAAACCCCGTTTTTTGTGCCTTCATTAAGTAAGTTTGAGAAGCTTTCTTTTGCCATTTTCTTTATGATTATTATCATTGTTACTGTTTCAAAGCAACCATACAATGGAATTCATATTTAATTACATCATAACAAATTTAAATGTTATGGTATTTGGCAACGTTAAATTATTATTGTTTTTGAAATGTTAAAGCTAGGCTTCATTAGATAGCTTCTTATACAGAATGTTTCATTTATTCAAAATCCATGGGATAAAAGCAATGGTGGGGTCTCAGTGGCCGAGCGGAGCGGTCTAAGGCGTGTTGCCGATAACTCTGAGACGGTGGGTTCGACTCCCACCCTAGCTCCGGATGTACTTTCCTTCCTTAGTGATGTAACTCTTTCACGCATTGTCTGTAGAAGATATATGTAATAAAAATCATATGTAACGGAGGAGAAACACTAGATTGTAATCCTCATCAAAAAACCTGTGCGTCCCAAACACAAAAAACGAACCCAAAACGAACGAACGAACGAAAAGCAATGGTGATAGTCCAGCGACATCTTTTGAATTTTATGGTAACTTAAATTACTTCACTTTTCATGTACGATTTTAGTGTTATAGTTAGTTTTAAAATACTTTTTTTCCTCCTCAGGAGTGTTTAGTAAGATATTTCAGGCAAAAAATCAATAAATATAAAACTTAATTAAAAACTTTTCTTAAAATATTAAGTTCGAAACAAAATTACATTAATATAAACTGAGGAAGAATTTTATATCTGACTAATTAAACCAGTCTAAAATTCATTTAATGAGAGAATATCCTCAAATCTTTACGGTGAAAATTTTTGAAAATCACCTGAAAAATATGATTGGAAAGCTTCAGTAAATATAGAACACAAAGTAGTTACTTTTGAAAGAAATATGCTGCCAATGGTGAATAAAGACAGTTATTTAATGTTATTCGTATATTTATTTTTTATACAATGAACAATAATAAATACACACAAAATGCATAGAAATGCAATTGTTTTAAAACGATAAGTTTTAAACATGATAATAAATTTAAGACATGAAACTTATCGTTAATATCACTTAAAGATCTAACGGTTTCAATTTATAACTTATTTTCAAGAGTTATTTTACAATTTATGACTTTTCATGCCTTTTCATGGCATGTATCATTTATTGGGTGAATTAGTTTAAACTTCAACTAGACATTTAATGACATTTGATGAACTTATTGCTCTTTTAGCGGAATTTTAACTTTTGGAAGTTTTTAAAGGAGTTTTTGTCACAGCTGTAGAGTCAGGATTTTCAAAACCTCTCTAAAACCACGTTATCGTAACCACTAAGTTATTCACCAATTAAATATAACGAACAAATAGGTGACATTGAAAGATACATACTAACGCAAAATAATCCGTCAAAACTAAATTAAACAACATTAGGAAATGACTACGCCAAGCCAGACATTAATAAAAGTGTAAAATAATCAGCAAAATAAGTGTGGGGGCTTTTTGCATTAGCCGGGTGCTAGACAAAAATCGCCAAATAAAGAAGAATTCAGCCTTGGACACTTTTTTTTTTCTTTTTGAATGAGAGAAAGAGTAGCGTTTTTCTCGTCTCGAAACATACTCACATTAAATATCTCAAAAAGTTTACTCATGATCCCGAAAAATGCATATATTATTTGTTTACTTTCATTTAATAAGACATAAGTTGCGTAACGCCAATGAGAGATGATAGGATCATGAGTACCCAGGTAGCACACAGAACCTTTAAACGTTTTATAAACGTTATTAAGCGGTTGTTACAACGTTAATAACCATTTTACAACCTTTAACAAGAAGTTCTGTCAAGAACTAATCGAGCCTACTTTCCCGTACATCGACATCGGCATTCTAGCATCTGATCAATATTCTCTTGATTATCTGAGACTGACAAACCCACATGTGAAGCTAATAAAAGCGTATTAAAAAATAATATTTATTAGGGCCACAACCCTGAAAATGTAGTTCTTACAGAAGGAGGCAGGAAGTGATTATTTCTTCTATTCCTAGGAAAAAAAACAGAAAAAGAGAGAAAAAGCATCTCCCAGGAACGGCCAGTCTTAAACCATCTTCTGCCACTGCTGGAGTTCCTCTGCTCGTAAAGAGACCCCAACCCTCCTACCCAGAGACCAATAACTCGGGGCGTATATGGATCCCCCAGGCAAAGATACACGCCACTGATAATCCTTCATGACAGCCAACAAGATATTTGACAATAACATTCACGGATTTCGTTGTCTAATACTGTCTGAACTAGACTCTCGGGGGATCGGGACTTTCAAGAATAGGTTTCTTCCTCTCCCCCCCCCCCCCCCCCACGATAAGCCCCCCTGAAGCAGTGCAGATAGTGTCCAGTAATAAGGTCCC